>OY744525.1:117130829-117268329 GCA_963556195.1 Sepiola atlantica | reverse complement strand
CAACCCTTTTTGGGCTATTTAATGCCGAATCTGGTCATTATAGTAAAAGTTTTTATGCTTCAGGTTCTTTATATCTTCAAATGTTTAATCATCGTTTTTGGTTTGGTAGTTTTGTTTTACGGCATATCAACCCTTTTTGGGTTATTTAATGCCGAATCTGATCATTATAGTAAAAGATTTATGCTTCAAGTTCTTAAAATAAAATAAAAAAGGGGAGGGAGAAAGGGAGAGGGGCTGCTGTTTTTGTTTTTGGTTTTGTAGAACATAATTATGTTTTACAAAAAAAAAAAAAAAAAAAAAAACGTCAATGTAGGTGAATTTCGTCTCAGGGAGCCACAGGGTAGCCTGATCTGGTATCACCAGATATATATATATGTACATATATATATATATATATATATATATATATATATATATATATATATATATATATATGTACATATATATGTACATATATATATATATATATATATGTACATATATATGTACATATCTCTATATATATATATATGTACATATATATGTACATATCCATATATATATATATATATATATGTACATATATATGTACATATCCATATATATATATATATGTACATATCCATATATATATATATATATGTACATATATATGTACATATCCATATATATATATATATATGTACATATATATGTACATATCCATATATATATATATATATATATGTACATATATATGTACATATCCATATATATATATATATATGTACATATACATGTACATATCCATATATATATATATGTACATATACATGTACATATCCATATATATGTTCATACACATATATATGTACATATATATGTACATATATATATTTATATAAATGTACATACACATATATATATGTACATGTGTATATATGTACATGCACATATATATATATATATAAATGTACATACACATATATATATGTACATATGTACATGCACATATATATATATATATATAAATGTACATACACACATATATATATGTTCATATATGTATATATATATATGTACATGCACATATATATATATATATATACGTACACATATATATATATATGTACATCTATATATATATATATACATACATATATATATATATATATATGTACATCTATATATATACGTACACATATATATATAGGTACATCTATATATATATATATATAATTTACATACACACATATATATATATGTACAGTCATACATATATGTACATTCATATACAAATATACATACATATGTACATACACACACATATATGTACATTTATACATATATATATATATATATATATATATATGTACACACATACACATATATGTACATTCATACATATACATATATATATATGTACACACATACATTTATATGTATATGTACACACATATATATGTATATGTACACACACATATATGTATATATATATATATGTACATACATTAATATGTACATACATACCTGTATATATATATGTAAATACATATATATACATAAATGTACATTCATTAATATATATATATTCATAAATATATATATATACATGTAAATACATACATATACATACCTGTACATTCATAAATATACATACCTGTACATTCATACATATATATATATATATATATATATATATATATATATATATATATATGTGTGTGTGTGTGTGTGTGTATATATGTACGTACATACATATATATGTATATATATATATATATATATATATATATATATATATATATATATATGTATATATACATATATATGTATGTACGTACATATATACAAACTTTTTTTTTTTTTTTTTTTTTTTTTTAATATAAAAAAAAAAAAAAAAAAAAAAAAGTTTGTTTTTTTTCAAAATAGAAAATAGATTTCTGATAACGATATTCCGTTGTAACATTTATTTATGGAATATAGAATAATATTCTCCACAGAGAGTTACAAACAGACACAGCCGTTAAGGAAATATTTTAAATGATTTAAAATAATAACTAGATTTTTGTAGAAGGCCTTTTTATAATAACAGTTTATTTTTGATATATGAATAATTTTTTTAAAAACAAATTCTGCGGGATAGGCTTTTTTCGCTTCGTTAAACAACAAAACGATAACAATTCGGCAGTTAATTAAATGAAGGATATTTTCCCAAAATGTAAAATGACGTCCCAGACACTAGATGATTAATTGCTATAAGGAATAGGTTTAATAATAAATATTTTTAGAAACAGTATTTTGAATAAATAGTTTCTATATTAAGATTTTTTCTTGATGGAAGGGAGTTTTCTGCGGGATTGACATTCAACTCGTCGTGTGTTTATTTCGAAGGGTAATAAATCAACAATTGAAATAAGACTCTTTGAACTCGGACGAACATTTGTGTTGACTTTTCTTTGTGAGAAGTTGGATTTAGAATTCCCATACTATCATTGGATTGGAATGGTAACTTGTGAGCGGTATCTTGAATGATTTAGTTCTTTTGTTTTATTGTGGGGGGGGGGGATTTATTCATCATTGTACCGGCTAGCGTGAAAGTGTATTATCGCACATTGTTCCGGTTTTGTGGTTTTATTGAATGTATTTGGGACCGACTACTTGTTTGTTGGCTTGGTGGAAGAAATAATGCACAAGCTACTTTTCTAAGACTTTTCTAGGACTTTCTTTTCTTACCGTTGTTCTTCCTTGCTTTTTAAGTTTGACTTTTATTTTTATTTTTATTATTTTTTTCCTCTTCTTTTCTTAAGTGACCTCAACTATTACAACGCCACATTGTGTTTTGTCGGCAGTTGAAACCAGTATTCCAGACATTTAATTTCCCTGATGATCTGCCAAGCAAGTAACTGCTTGGTAGTGAAACACGTGTAGGAAAAAACATTTAATTTGAATAAATAGTATTTGTAAGAAAAAATATCTTTAATGGTGATCATTGGTGTCTTGAAAGGAATGCTTTGGTAAGCCTTCATAAAATCACATATAAATGCTCTGTACTCTGTAATCGAGTATCATCGAGCTTGTTTTTTATTGGAACAACCCCGGTCTTCACTGAATGATCTATTTTATAAGTGAAAAATCTAAATCTATATATATATATATATATATATATATATATATATATATATGTGTGTGTGTATGTATATATGTACGTACATACATATATATGTATATATATATATATATATATATATATATATATATATATATATGTGTGTGTGTGTGTGTATGTATATATGTACGTACATACATATATATGTATATATATATATATATATATATATATATATATATATGTGTGTGTGTGTGTGTATGTATATATGTACGTACATACATATATATGTATATATATATATATATATATATGTGTGTGTGTGTGTGTATGTATATATGTAGGTACATACATATATATGTATATATCTATATATATATATATATATGTACATACATACGTATATATATGTTACATAATTGGAACCCAAATTTAAGACTAATAGAAACATTAAATAATAACGAAAACAAAACAGATGACCATTAGTAAAAAATATACTTCCGTAACAAACACAATACGAAAGACCGAAACACCTTCTATGAAAACCTCATGAACATCAACCCCTAGAGAAAAGTGAAACCTATCAGTAACCTAACATCTAAA
Organism: Sepiola atlantica; assembly: GCA_963556195.1. Taxonomy (NCBI): domain Eukaryota; kingdom Metazoa; phylum Mollusca; class Cephalopoda; order Sepiida; family Sepiolidae; genus Sepiola; species Sepiola atlantica. The sequence continues at coordinate 117,264,659 of OY744525.1, read as the reverse complement.
CAAAACCAAGCACGAGATAACTTCCTAAATAATAGTAACATAATTATAAAAGCAGGCGAAGGCAGTGCTGTAGTCGTCATGGACAAAAATTACTATAAATCGAAAATTATAGAGGCACTAGAGAACAATGATTACTACAAATCTATTTGCACCAACATTGACAACAACATCATTTAAAAAATCACTAAAAGTTGCACGACATACAATAAAATACTAACAAAAAAGAAAGGGATTTCCTAAAAATCTTCATGATAAAACAAACAGCTTCTACGGACTACCTAAGATACATAAATCAAAAAGATAAGAAATGCCATCAACACACATAAATCAGAATATATTAGTGTCCCGAATCCCAGTGACCTTACATTCAGACCCATAGTAGCAAGACCAACATGCCCAAAAAACAGACTTAGTAACTTAATTGACGTTACTCCAACCATTTACTGAACAAGTCAGGAGCTACATAAGAGACTACATAGATTTCCTGAGTTCCTTACCACAAACAGTAAACCCCGGGACAAAATTAGTTATATTTGACATTAACAGCTTATATAGCAACATACCAATGACTTAGGTAAACAGGCAATATCATACTGGATTGACAAACATCCGCAAATACTACACCCAAGAGTCTCCAAACAATTCATTATCGACAGCATTGACATTACTCTCGACAATAACTCATTTGAATTCAATAACAAAAAGTACATCCAGACCCTAGGTACAGCAATGGGAACTAAAATGGCACCAACATATGCTACCCTAACACTAGCCTACTTAGAGGAAATTCTATATAAAAAGATAGAACAAATATATGGACAAAATATTCAAACTCTTTTCATAGAATCTTGGAAAAGATACCTAGATGATTTATTTATCTTTTGGAAACCAACATGGGGGGAGGACATCAATAAATGATACAATATACTACAAAACCTACACCCCAAAATCAAATTCACCCTAGAACACGGTCACACAGAACTATCCTTCCTAGATATACTAGTAAAAATAAAAACCATTAATATTATCAGACATATACCACAAACACAGACACCCAACAATATCTCCATTTGAAGAGCCACCACCCCAAAAGCTGCCTAAAATCTATATCCTATTCCCTAGCACGTAGAATCTGTACTATAGTCAGTGACAAACACCTCCGAATTGTCCAACTGGAGGAACTACAGAAAACTTTAACAAGAAGAGGATACCCCTTACAAATAATAAACACAATTATAGAACTAGCAGAAAACATACCATTAGAACAATTATGAATCCCCAACAAACAAAACAAAGAACATATATTAGCATAGTCTCTACACACAACAGAAACAATCCAGAACTGTTCACAGAAAAATAAAGAAACCTAACCCTACTCAACCAAAACAACAAACTAAGCAACATATTAAAAACAATGAAAAAAATAAAAAAGCAAACGCCAACCAAAAGACAGCTCAAACAACTTGGTAATATGTGGTAACTGTGATGCACCCTCACAAGAATTAAGTCTGATGCAATCCAAAAAAGGGGGAAAAAGGGAAAAGAAAAAGGGGAAAAAAGAAGGGTGAATCCCTCACATCTGACAAAAGACATATCCTTAGGTCAACCTCAATATAGGTACCCCGCAAGAAAAAAAATCAAACCGTCCACAGCGCAACACGTGAATAACTTCCAGGGCCTAAGATTTACACATGGAACTACTATTCCGTTGAAGGATCCAGCATCAACTTCTGCTGAGAGACATGAAGCAATACAGAAAGCCGAGAAAAAAACAAAAGATCTTTTGTTTTTTTCTCGGTCTTTCTCTACATATTCTGGCATTAGTTACAATCCTCTTGGAGTTCTTTTCACTTGACCCAGGCAATGCCGGTCCAGCAGGTACGGCTGGAAATGTTTCAACCATTTCAGCAGTATGGGCCCTTTTACATGAGGTATCATTTGAGACTAAAAATTATGCTAAATATATTGTTGTTGAAAGATAAACACATCTTCCACTGCCACAATGAACTCGTCCAAAAGTGTGTATATGTTTATTCAGCGATGGATAATTTTTTATCAACGTATGAAGTACTACCAAAATTCTAAATAAATATGAAAAGAAATCTCACCAAGTTAAAAAAAAACTGCTGGACTTTGGTTGGAGACTGTGCAACTCTTCCGGCACTATAGGCAGAAGATATCACTTGAGATTGAAAAAAGGACTAAATATACATTGTTGTAAAGAGATATGCACACCTTTCACTGCCACAATGAACTAGTCAAAAAGAGCTATAAATAGTATTGTAAATTATATTCTTAACCCCAATGGATGAACATGTCCGTCAAACTTTCTTTCGTTATACCCAAGACTATTTTAGAGTGTCTCTTCACTGTTTATTTTTGCTGTAGTTTATTTTGTAATTAAAATCTTTACCAAAGGTATTCTAGTCTTGTATTATTCTTCGTCTCACTGTAAATTATGTCTATACGTTTATTTCAAAATAAAAAAAAAATATTGCTGATTTCCGACATTGAATTGTGAGTTGATTTATTACTGTTGAACTCCCGCAGACAACAGATTAGCGATGAGAATTTGTGTTTCGACCTATAAAGTATTACCAAAATTTTGAATAAATATGAAAAGGAAGTTCACCAAGTTAAAAGTAACTGTTGAAAAGTTTTCTGTTGGAATATTTAAACCAAGAAGATAAACATGAAGATCTCAAACTTTGCTTGAAGTTTTCATCTGGCTATTGTCTCTGAGTGGCAGAGTGTTCACATGATAACTTTGATTTTCTTCAAGTATCATGCTGTGAACTATCTTTAGAAATGTGGATAAGAGATTTTTGCTCTGAAACTGACATTAAATCGCAGTATGATATGTAATTATATCTGACTCTCTCTCTCTCTCTCTCTCTCTCTATATATATATATATATATATATATACAGGGTGGGCCAAAATAAGGGTCCTATCTTTAAATTTGAATAACTTGAATTTGAATAACTTCCACAAAATAAAAGTTAAACTCACCAAACTTTATGTGTGTGTAGACTGACCCTTCCGAGATTTTTTGAAATAAACAAAACAAATTTTAGCCGAAAAACACTTCTTAAAACTTACAAAAACTAAAGTATTGTTTTTTACACTGTTTTGAGTTTTTTAAGCAAAAATAATGTTTTCTAAATGAGGGTACGTTACTTAGGGCTAATACGGCTCATGCTTGCTTCGGAAGGGGTCCTTTACTTATTCTAAAAAATTTTTTAAAAAAATCAATAAATAAAAAAGTTATGAATTTTTAAAAATAGGACCCTTATTTTTGCCCACCCTGTATATTTATTTATTAATTTATTTTATACGTACAGACATTTAATGGAAACTGGTGTGTCCATGTGATTATGCTGTATATGGTTATATAATGCCACTCAATTCATAGGTTAAGAATTTAAAGATTTCTGCAGAGAATTTTCAATTACACATATGACAACAGTTTCATCCAAGATGCTAGGATCAAACAGAACGCTTTGTAGATAAGTGTAAGCATAGACAGAGAGACAGACGTGATACTGGAGAAGAATTTTTTAACCATTTTCTCACAATTGGATAATTCAAACCTTAAGTAAAATTTTCATTAGCTGAAATTATGTTCACACGAAATATTAGTATTTGATAAACTAATACCTAACAAACCAAAAAGTTGTTTTAATACCAAAAGAACAACATTTTTAAAGCAAATAAACCTATTTCAAGGATTATAAAATAAAACAAATTAGAAGACTAGTGTATATCATTTAACATCCCAAATGGATTGGTAAAAGACATAATACCGACAATAACCTTTCCCAATGCAAGCCTACAGCTGATTTGAGGGCTGTCAATTCAAAACTTTCCGAAGGTAGTGTATCGGCAGTCATCTGATTTCTTGCATCAGACGATACCATTGCATGTCTGACTGATGAGATGTAAGAGGTGCTGAGATGCAAACATTTTTAGTCACCATTGGACACAAGGATTTTGTCTACTCATGATCTGTACCAGCCAAGATATATTAAGACAATGTTTGAGCAGTCTTGAAGTTCTTCATACCTAGCAAAGGGACACTCTTCTCAAAACCTATCTCCGCCAGTGCTCGGCTCTCCATTTATTGGCCAACACTGCCTATGCCAGTTTCAGCAATCTGGTCATAGTCGATCACACCGTCACATCTCACTGCAATATTGAGTAGAGTGATCCAGCAGGACCCTTTCTTTTCACTCTTGGAATCGACAATGCCGCCCATTTCATAACTACATGTATGAACATCTAGTTTAATAATGGAACAGGCATTTGGCATCAAGTTGTTAAGAACCTCCATCAAATTGTTCCAGCCCTTGCTTCTGTCATACTTGAGGTCAATCATGATAAAGCAGAAGAAACAAATATCGACTGTTTAGCGGATTCCTTTTCAGCTTCAATCTTGATTACTGATTGCAACAAACTATCCTCAGATCCCTAGTCTTCCAAAAAGCGATCTGAACCAACATCAATAAAAAGCTTGTAAACCTGTCAAATGTGTCATGCCAGCGTCACCTGATCGATAAGCATTCACCACTCTTAATTCTGAACAGTCATTTCTGTATCCCGAAGTTCCTATATTGCCTCTGTAATGCATCATTTTACCAGTTTCCTGATGACTTGGATGCCATTATTAAAAGCAATGTAACAGCAATTAGCAAAAATTTATTTTGACGCCATAGATTGACATTAGGCCATCCTCCCTTTCTCTTTTGTCAGACTTAAAGTAGGTAAGCTAAATTCACATTGACAGCCTATCCCAGTTCACCCTTCCCATCTACTTTGGCTGACTCAGACTTAAATCAACAGGCAATGTCACTTTGGTGGTTTATGCCTCCCCTATATGTTACAGTTAGGATCTGGTTGTATTCTATGGAAGCATCCAAATCTTCCTTCAACCACCTGATCCATTACTTGTCCGCTGATTGGGGAAGCGCTGGCTTCATCATTCTGAAGCCGAAGCGGAGACAGAAAAGCTGGGGCACGATTAGAATGAAGATTAAAGTTTAATCTTGAAGAATGTCCTACAATCAAAATTATCTGGCCTCCCTTCAAGGTGCAAGCTTATCACACAGTAGTGTGTTGCTAATAGCCCTGCATCATCGTCTATTAAAAACCTTGTCAACGATCGTCTCAGATAAGTTGCGCTGTGTGCAGAAGTGAGAGTGTGCAACATCCACAGGTGTCATTGTGATCAGTCGGTGGATGTAGGAGTGTTAACAGATTCCCTAAGTACAATGTTGTCAACAATGTTTGTCGATGGGCTCTAAACATAACTAGCTAACCATCGACAGAGGGGATGGCAAATGAATTAACAGTATTTCTCTTCTCACATAGCAAGTCGTCAATATCGGGTGTGACTTGTTTTCACCGTCATCAATAACAGAATCACCAATAGATCCTGTCCGTATGGTAGCATCAGCAAAGGGTCATAAACACTCAAAATACACTGGTCTTTTCAACAGATTTGTATTCCAACCAAACGCCATGGAGACAAGTGTAGTGATTGGTCCCATAATAGGGACTTCCTTAGCCACCTGTGTTAGTTGTGAGTTGACCGAGGGCCTCTAAATTGCCAATATTTAAGGGAACACATCAAGTCTGCTCTCACAAGATAAAAAAAAAGATAAAAATGATTTTAATTTAAGATTGCTATAATACAAAAACACTATAATCAACTTATAAAAATATGCGCTTTTTCATTGCTTCCAAGTAAGGCACATTTCCACTGAGATGTTAGGGGCTACTGTAAATTAAGGGCCATACCTACAGCACCATTATAAGTTGGGAGTTGTGTAGCGAGATGTTTTTTTCACATTACATTTAAATTTCTGAGTGTTGGTATATTCAGAGAAACAGGGAGCAGGGAGAGAATTCCAAAGGCTAGCAGTTCGAGGAAAGAAGCTATTATAGAAAGCCTTCCAGCATCTGGGGACCTCTACAGTGAAGGGGTAGGATTTTGCTGATTCTCAGATTGGTTGGGGATATTTACATGAGGGGGTACCAGTGCAGCAATTCGTCAGAGCATATTCCATTAAAATACTTGTAAAACAAGCACAGGAATGCATCATTGTGACAATGGGAGAGGGGCTGGTGCTTGGTAGATAGTGTGGGACCTATTAGATCAGAGACTCTTTTTTGGACCCTGTCAAAGAAGGAGAGGTTAGTGGTTCGTGCACCAACCCAGATGTGACAACAATACTCCATGCATGGGCTAATAGTGGCTTTGTAGAGATATAGGATACTGGCAGGTGTGAAAAGTTTTTTTTAGCATGGTAGAGGTAACCCACCTTCTTTGTAGCAGCTTTGGCAATGTCTCCTATGTACTTGTTCAAATTCATATTTGAACGAAATAATTGTAGGGAGAAACCTATGGCAATAATCAATGATTTTTTTTTTTAAATACAACGACCTCAAATAGCACCAAAAAAAAAATAAACAGAAAAGGCAATTGAATCCAAAAAGATTTTTGTTGTGTACTTAACTTATTTTATGCAATGAACTACTTTTTTTATTTTTTTTTTATTTATTCACTAATTTTGTTAATATGAAACAAGCAAATCACGTTTCGTAATGAATTCGAATATGAATTAATTGCAAAACTGTAGTATAGTTAACAGCGTATAAAAAAGAGAAACAAATGTACAACAATTAATATTTATCCAACGCAAAAGAATTTAATGCCCTATCGAACCCACTAGTTGCATTTTTTTATTTATTTAATGCCGTTTCAATACACATTTAAGAGTAACAATTTTAAATAAGTAAAGAATAGATATATACGTTTTATTTATTAAAATTTTAACTGAAAATGGCAATTATTTTTACGGAAAAAGAAATATAAAAAAATATTCTTCTATTGACCTGCATAGTTTTTAAGTTTTGAAACTTTTTTAAGTGTTTTTTTTTTTCAGAATTTGTATTGTAGCCTAAGAGGCTTGTAAAAATGGATTCACGATGACTGCCGTAAAGTACTTAATTTGTAGGTCCGATGTCGTATGTTTAACAACTAAAAAACAGAAAATTAAACAAAAATACAATAACTGTCAGCAAACACATTAAAATTTAATTTTCGACCGATCTGTATTTTTTTTGATCTTACTTAAACTGTTTTAAAGTTCTTTATTTTAAAATAATTTGCACTATAGCGAATATTTTAGCTTTACTGCGTAGTCCATTTTCATAATAGAAGCCTCCGAGGCTACGATACAAATTCTAAAAAAAAAAAAAAACAACAAAAAACAACAAATAAACAAACTTAGAAAACGTTTCAAAACTTAAAAACTATGCAGGTCGATAAGAAATTAAATTTTTTTGCGTTTAGTAAAAAAGTTATTTATAGTATATGCGTTTTCTTTTTCATCCCTTTTTACGTCATTAACTATACTACACTTTCAACACACTCGTTTGATCATGGATTTGAATATGAATAATTAATAAGAACTGTTTCGCCTGATGATCTCATGAAGTGGTACTTAGGGCTCGCGCTAACTTTGACCATGACCCTAACTCTATTGCTAACCCTAACGACGGGGTCAAAGTTAGCTCGGTCGAATCCTAATGTAACAAAGCACCCATGAAGCAAATATCAGCGAATTAAAATATAATATTTTCAGAAAGTTCATAATTCTTAAAACACAAAAGTTCACGTAATACTTACTTTTTGTTTACAATCTACCTTTGAATAACGTGTTTTTTTTGTGTTATTGTTTTTGTTTTTTTAAGAAAACACTATACGATTTATGTTAAGTCAAAATTCAAGATGGTGGACGAAAAAGCAGGTCCGCAAAAAAATATAGTGCCGATCACTTTGATGATAAATACATAAATAAATGAATAAAATGATTATTATTTTATTTATACAAACATTGGACTATTTTAATGGCAGAAGGGATTTTGGAGGAGTACTTCTGGCTTCCGGTGAAAAAATCGTGTATGGATGCCTGAACGTGATACAACAATTATTTTATTCATATTAATTTGAGACTTTTCTTTCATCATATTCAAATAATTAACATAATACAGACTATTTGAAAAATAATTTATTTGATTGTTTTCAAAACTTAAAAAAAAATTTCATTGAAAAAAATAAACAAAATAGAATAATCTTTTCTTTTTTTTTTTTCAAGAAATAGTGTTTTTTTTTTTCAATAGTGAAAATATGTGTTTTTCCAAAAATACGTGAATTTTTTGGGGGGTAAATATTTAGTGAAAATAATGTTTTTTGGGGAAATAGGGTTAGGGTTAGGTTTAAATGTCCAATTATAGAAACCATTTTGCTTTATTATTGTTCGCTTTATTGATTTTTTGCATAAAAACTTGTATTTCTATATTACTTCCGGTGGCACTGAAACCAAATACGTTCTGATTCAAACCTAAACTGAAGAAGTGCCAAATTAATAATAATAAAAAAATATTATGAGGTGTAAAAACAATGCATTTTAGACGTTAAATCAAATACGGATAAAAAAATGAATCAATGCAAATTTTAAAAATGTTTTGAAAACAATCAAATAAAAAACAAATGAATTATTTTTCAAATAGTCTGTATTATTCCCTTCTTCCATATTGGAGTATTTTAATTAAGAATAAAAAATGAAGGGTGCCATTATTAATTGAATTGATATGGTAACGAAATGCAGACGACATCTCGAGGCAATTTGGTATCGGGTTTAGTAAAAATGGTGACTGAAAAGCACCTGTGTGCACTACAATTTAAAGTTTTTACCCCCCCCCTCCCCCCCAAAAAATGAGATTCTATTTGGGGGTGGGGGGATTACGTACGAATACCCTCCAAAGCTTGGCGAAGAAAAAAAAATGAAAAAAAAAAAACAACACTTATTTTAGATTTTACAATGAAGAATTAGTTTCGCGTATAAATTTAACCTAAACTAATCCACCAGTTCTAAACTTTTAAGGCAGATAACAAATATATAATAAGTTTATTGCTTACTGCCTGAGGCGCCTCTACCGGGGAATGCCGACGGGGCTGCCCAGGCAATTTTTAAACCCCACGTTCACGACCCGACCTTGGGTCACCTCTTACTTGTGGGAGTAAGATAAAAACTGGCCTTGTGCCTAACTCCTGGAGAGGAGTAAATCAATACTCTGGGAGATTGGCCTTTTAGCTAAGATCAAAGTGTAGTATCTGTTCCGATGGATACGGCCCCTCATAGACTGGTATTGTCTTGGCCTTCGGGCTTGATTTACGCGGGTCTATGGGTCTGTCCTGTGCAGTTCTAGGAGGTCCACCCTCCCAAGCTTCGCCTCCTCTCTTCGGGGAGGAGTAAGTTTATTGCTTACTGCCTGAGGCGCCCCTAACGGGGAATGCCGACGGAGCTGCCCAGGTAATTTTTAATGGCCAGAGTGCTCACCTCTCGGGCGCTGGCTTTTCAAACCCCACATTCCCGACCCGACCTTGGGTCACATCTTACTTGTCGGAGTAAGATAAAACTGGCCCCGTGTCTAACTCCTGGAGAGGAGTAAATAAATACCCTGGGAGATACATTCTGTGCATTTTGTTAGATCGGAAGGGGGGAGGCTTCTATTTTTAGGGGCTATTAGCTGTAATTTTACAGAGGGTGTTATTTAGGAGAACTTAAAAAAACACCCATTATAAATAAAAAAAAAAAACAATATTTCAATAAACAATATATATATATATATATATATATATATATATATATTGTTTATTGAAATATTGTTTATATATATATATATATATATATATATATATATATATATATATATATATATATATATATATATATATATATATATATATATATATATATATATATATATTCATATAGGTGCCCGGAAAACTCGTCACAGGAAAATTCGTAAACGGAAAATTGGTAAATGGAAAATTCGTAAACGGAAAATTCGTCACTTTTGGCCAAGTAGGAAAATTCGGCAATTATCGAATAAATATCGATTGAAAATAGATTTTAGAACCGTTTTTACAGGAGATATACTTGTAAATACGAGGCTACCCACCTCCCCAGTGGAGAACATTTTTTCATATTATTTTTTTGGTACTTGTGCAGTTTACGAACCGGGCTATTTTTTAGATAAGATTTTCAAGTTAAATTAAATTTTTACTTCAAAATCGCTGTGAGAAAAAGTGGTTAATCCATCGTTTCAAAACTAAAATGGCAGACAATGAATGTGCTGTATTTTTCTGATTTTTTTTTTCCGACCATACAACGATTTATTTGAAAGAAAAAATTCTTTTTTTAAGTATTAAATAAAGTTGTTAGTTAAAACAAGTTTTAGGCAAGATGAAATAAAAACACTGAATTAGTTAGAAAACAATTTTGCTTTTTTAAATACATGGACAGTTACTCGATAGTTTATAAATTCCTTTCAAGTTTTGCAAACACACGAAGTAATTGATGTTTTGTCAATTAAAATGGCTGACTTGTTTACGAATAAATCTAAATGAATTATGATGGATTTCATCTCGTAACTTAATTACGAACCATGTATATGTATATATATATATATATATGTATATGTATATATATATATATATATGTATATATATATATATATATATATATATATATGTATATATATATATATATATGTATATATATATATATATATATATATATATATATATATATATATATCGCATGCCTAGTTTTGTCTGCCCTTTCAAATTTTTCTTTTCACGTTTTCGCTCTGACTCGGGAGTCTCCGTCGACACGCGGGACTGACTACGTAAGTACTGAAATTCACTTGTTACCTACTCAGTACAAGTGTCAGATGTTCAAGTTCTAAAATATGCATTGGCTGAAACATTGTCAAAATAACAATCAAGATGAGAATAGTAGTCCGAATAATTCAAATTATCAATCCTTATCTAAAAAATTTCCGAAACTTCGCTTTCAGCTTCTAAAAACTTGAATAAACCAAATATTCCTCATCGTAGGATATATACTAAATTGGCAATAAAATATCCGTGTCATTAAAAGTAAGTAAATTTTTTTGCAAAACAAACAATAGTTTTTCCTTTGACTTGATAAAGGCCGAAACAAAAACGAAAAAAAAAAAGATGGGACAACTTCTTCTGCGACACCGGTTGCTGCAATTTCATTGTTTATTTTAGTGTTCGTACTTTCAGAAAATATTTTGCCTTTTATTTCTACAATTTTTTCAATCAATAATTTTATAAACAACGAATAACTTGCAGGTAAGTAAATATGGTAAATGGGCATAAAGACTCTTGCACCCGACTTCCGCTAAGTTTTAAACCAATTCTTTTGTATATTTTTTCTAATTAAAATACACATTTTTTATAAAATTTATATAAATCTGACATTTTCATATATATTATTTAATTTCATTAAAAATCTGAGGACTTTTAAATATAAAAACAATTGGTTTAAAACTAACGGAAGTCCAGTTCAATGGCCTTTATGCCCATTTACCGTAAATATATTATTCAAATGTTCATATTTAATATATTAAAATCAGTAATATTGTGCATATATTAGTTCCCATAAACGAACAATGAGATTCTACTTTTTGGCGATTATGTGTAAACACCCTGAAAAAATTCGCTGTCAAAATAAAATTAAATATATTTTAGACTTTAAAGTGAGGGGTCAGTTTAGTATAGAAATAGAACGTAACTTGATCACCTACTTTCCGACCAGCTAGCGTTTGAATGACATGTAGCCATTTCCTAGTTTTAGTTAAATCATAGTTATGTTTTATTAGGGAAAAAGGTGTATGTTGGCATCGGGCCTTACCGTTTAGTGGTAGGATTAAGGGAAGCGTTTACTATTTTTTGGAGGGATTTATCTTCCCCCCACAGCGGTAAGATGTGCCACAAGGTCGGGAAAGTGGGATTTGAAAAGCCAGCGCCCGAGAAGATGAGCACTCTGGCCTACAAAAAATGCCTGGGCAGTCCCGTCGGCATTCCCCGGTAGGGAAGCCTCAGTCGATTAGCAATAAACAAAGGGTGAGAAGGCAAAGCCTGGGAGCGTGGACCTCCTAGAACTGCACAGGACAACCCCACATACCGGTCTATAGGGTGTAGTATCCATCGGAACAGATACTACACTTTGATCTTGGACAAAAGGATTTTTTACCGGCAAGGTTTTCAGGCTATATATTAGAAATCGTAGACTGTTGACATTTATTCGAAATTAATCGTGCGCATGCGTTAGAGATCTTTATTTCATTGCGCATGCGTTCAGTTTTCCGGTACTTCTACACAATAGGAACCAAACTGTTTTAACCCTAATCTGACCTCAAATTAACCCTTACCTAAGTTTTAAATTTAGCTCGGCAAATGTCGGTTTAGTGTGGTTCATATTACGTAGAAGGCACCAATATTTATATCCACCTTTATATATCCTTCAAATGCTATCCGGTTTGAAATCGGTAATCATTTTACGTCATGTTGACGTTTATATGTGAAATTGATCCCCCACTCTAAGTTCTAAAATATTTTTTTGTTGTTGTTTTTTTTATCGCTTAGTCGTTCAGGGTGTTCATATGTAATCGCATGAAAAACCGTAGAATCTCTCGTTTTTTTGTTTATTTTGTTAATTAGTATAATGAGCTCATGTACAAATTTGGGCACTTGTGCAGTTTAGTAAACAGGGGCAGATAACCCACACGAAGTAACGACCAATAGATTAAAACATTTTAATATAGTTATTAATAAAATATAGTTTTTGAAAGAAAAACATTGTAATAAAATATAGTTTTATTATTATTGTATTCGTTTTATAACATTTTCAGTTATAAAAAAAAATCATTGTCAATTTTAGAAACTATATTTTATTACAATGTTTAAGCCAAAATGTTACTTTATTTTATTATAATGCTTTTCTTTCAAAACTATATTTTATTAAATAAATAAATTTATTATAATGTTTTAATCTATTGGTCGTTACTTCCTGTTGATTATCTGCTACTGTTTACTAAACTGCACAAGTGCCCAAATTTGTTGTAAATTTTTTTTTCACCCATTTTTCTATGTTATTATCTATAATGAACCATTGTTAAAACACTTAACTAAACTTCTAAAACCCCCACAAAAAACTGCATATCGATAGAACATAAAAATTTCTTGCGTTTGGTAAAAGTTATGTCTTGTAATGTGTTTGTTTTTCCCTCTTTGACTATAATGCTCCATTTCCAAAATCTATATATTTCCCCCCCTAAATGATCCTTTATATGATGAATTGACATCATTAACTGATTTCTTAAATATTATACAGAAGAAATAAATTATCTTTTTTTCTGGAAATAAATTTTTATTTAAATATGTTTTATTTTATTTTATTAAGACGATTAAAAGATCAAATAGCGCAAATCGATTTTTGCGCGGTTACAGAAAATACGCGAAAAATGGTTGTTCTGACTGCATTCTATGGTGTTTCAAAAGGGACATAAGTAATTAGTTTATTTTCAAGCGTAGTTTCTAATTCTTTCTTTCGCACAAAAAGACTTAAGTTTTATGCAATGAAAATGAATCTTTAAACAGAAACGCACTATGCAGACACAAACAAATATTTAAATTATGTATTCACATTTGTTTACCTGTAGTATTTGCCGTAGATTTAAAAGCGTAAATTTTTACAGGAGGATTATATGCTATGTCAGGACCGGCGGGACAGTTATAAAAGTGGGGGGGGGGCTCTCCTAAAAAGTGGGGGGGGGTTAAACACATGCATATATAACTTCATTATTGATGACCGTAAAGTGGGGGAGCCAAGTTAAAAAGTGTGGGGGGGGGGGGCTTGAGCCCCCCTGCCCCCCCCCCCCCCGGTGCCGCCGTCCATGAATGTAACCCCTCCCCAAGAAAACGAAATTCTAATTATTTTAAGCGATTACATGTAAACACCTTGCAAAAACTGGGCGCTAATAATTATATATATATATATATATATATATATATACATATTTTTTTTTAACATAGTTCACCCCAAACAAGGCAGGCCGCCACTGTAGACGTAAGGGGCTACTGAGAAAATGAAATGGGGAGAAGGTAGGGCGGTCAACCTAGATTGGGATCTGCGCAGCCAGGTGTCTGTTTACATTAGTTTTAAATTTCTGCATGTCTGTACTGTTAGGGAAACAGGGGGCAGGGAGGGAGTTCCAGAGGCCAGCAGTACGAGGAGGTTAGGCCGAGCAGTTTGAATGATGAACTCTCAGGTAGGATGTTATTTGCCATGACAATCGGTGGTTGAAAATGTTCCTTGTAGTTATTGAAGGAAAGGAGTTTTGTCTTTGCGCCATTAAAAGTTACCAACTATTTATGACCCCAATCCACTACAGCCTGGAGGTCATTTTCTAAAGATTCAGCCATTGCCTCGGATATGATTGCGTCGGTTTTGCCAACATGGCGAGAGTAAAGGGTGGTGTCATCAGCAAATAAACCAATCTCAGACTCTATGCCATCAGGGAGATCGTTTATATAGATCAGGAACAACAAAGGTCCAAGGATAGATCCCTGGGGTACACCAACATTTATGTCATGTTACTTAGATAAACGGCCATCGAGGACAACCTGGATTTTTCTTTTGTTAAGGAAAGATCTAATTATATTAAGTAAATGCCCAGTAATACCGTATGATCGTATTTTCAGGAGGAGCCCTTTATGCCATACCTTGTCAAAGGCCTTGGATATATCAAGTGCTACTGCCCTAGCTTCACCTGCCTTGTCGAGTGTATGATACATGCGTTCAGAGATGACTGTTAGGATGTCTGCAGTAGATCGTGCTTGTCTAAATCCATACTGGCGGTCAGAAAGAAGTTTAGCATTAACTAAGTGTCGTACTATCGCTAGATTGATTAAGGATTCAAAGATTTTAGCAAAGATCGGGAGTAGACTGATTGGGCGATAGTTCTGGGGACCGGTTCTATTTCCAGAATTCTTGTAGACTGGTACCACAGAGGCTATTTTCCAGCTATCGGGGAAGCAAGATTCAGCTAGACACTTATTGTAGAGTTTGGAGAGGACAGGGGCCAGTTCAGCAGAGCATTTCTTTATTACTATTGTAGGTATAATATCAGGCCCACAAGCTTTGGAGGTGTCAAGGTTTTTTATGATGTCTCTAACCTGGGATGGGGTGATGACCAGGTTATCAAGTGTGGCTTCGGTCAGCAAAGGGAATTTGGGGAAGAGGTGGTTATCTGAGTCCAAAGTAGAGTTAGAAGCGAAGTGCTGGGCAAATAGTTCAGCCTTATCAGTGGCCGTGCAAGGGACATCATTGTGGTTTGATAGTGGGGGAATCGTTGATTGACCATTATTCACTACACTATTGTAGATTTTCCAGAAATCACGAGTACCTAATTTCTGTGACTGGATGCGTTTTTTGTTTACTCATTAAACCTTCTCTTCGCTTCACCTATCACGGCCTTGCAATTATTCCTTGACTCTATAAATTTATTTCTATTAGTAGCTGACTTATGTCGGACGAATTTACGGAATGCTTGTTGTCTCTCAGAAATGGCAGCTGCACATTCCGAGGTGAACCATTGAGGAGAATGAGGCTTGCTAAAGAATTTTCGCATGGGGACATAGGCTTCAATGCCTGCTTTGACCCATTCAGTTAATTCCTTTGCACATTGATTGGCAGGGAGTGAGAAGGTTTCCCCTCCATGGGGCATCACTGATGTGATCTCTGATTGACTCAAAATCAGCCCGCTCGTAGTATCTTGTTTTTTTGAGCAACGGTTCATCAGCTTTTGGACGACTTCTTAGGGTGATATGTATCATTAGCACAATGTGATCAGCATTCCCGAGTGGGCTATGAGCTTTCGTCACACAAGCCTCGGGCATTGAGGTCAAGAAAAGGTTTAAAAGTGAGGCTTGTTGGTCTATTCGATCGGGGATGCGGGTCGGAAAATCGACGGTCTGAGAGAGGGAGTGAGCTAAGGAAAAATTATACGTAGAGTTGCTGGCTGCGTCAGTAAGGCTGGAGAATCCCAACCAGTCACGGTGGTGGGCATTAAAATCCCCAAATACATGTATGTGGGCATTCGAGTCAGTTAAGAGTGCTCTATCTATGCTTACAGAGACAGAGTTTAGCAGAGTACAGTCCTGGGTCGACGGGGAGCGGTATAAGAAATATAAGTAACTGATGCTGTGATGTAAAGTCGATCTAAAGCACATGTAGTCATGGTCATCTGATTCAAACCTATGTTCTCTAGTCAGGGGGAGGGTGTTCCGAACATAAACTCCTAGCCCGTGCATATGTTTGTGAGAGTCTTTATGGTAGAGTGGGAGGTAGTCAGTCATGTCAAAGTGGTGAGAGGAGATTGAGGATTGGAGGTTAGTTTCACTTAGAGCTAAGATATCCGAGGAGTTTGTCAGGAGAAAGGATTCTACGTCGTTGATATTGGTTCTAAGTCCCCGGATATTTGTGAATGCGAGCCTCAAGGGCGGAGGCGAAAGTGTTTTTTGTTGGGTGTCTGGTTTAGGTTTGCTTTTATTATTTTGTAATGACATGTTTGTTTTGATTATAGAGTGGGTTGGCCAAGGTGGGTACTTGTTTGGTGCCAATAAGCTCACACAACCAGTCCATTAGTCTCAACCTGGTCCATGGGGGTTGTGGCCTCGGGAAAGCCCACTGGAGATAATTGCAGGGTCCCTTTCCATGCGCGACATGGCACATACAACTACCCACGGTATTATGCAACTGATGATGGAGCAGCCGTTCTTGGTGCCAATAAGCTCACACAACCAGTCCATTAGTCTCAACCTGGTCCATGGGGGTTGTGGCCTCGGGAAAGCCCACTGGAGATAATTGCAGGGTCCCTTTCCATGCGCGACATGGCACATACAACTACCCACGGTATTATGCAACTGATGATGGAGCAGCCGTTCTTGGTGCTACCGAAGAGTTTGGGCTCCTTCCTGTCAGTCGGAAACAGCAGCCAGACAAGCTGTCTAACCTGTACCCTCAACCTGTCAGAACAAGAGAGATCCAGATTGGTCATGTAAGACTTAATGACGAAAAATTTTTCCCCAAGTTGCCCAAATAGAGAGAAAGAGAACGGCGTTCATTGTCCTAGTAAGGAAACAAGGCTAGGCACTGAGTGTTTATAGGCGTCCCAGCACTGTTACCTCTGCGCCTGACTAATAGACAAGGAAGGAGTGCAAGGTCCGGCGATAGGCAGAACCTATCTACTCCTTAAGCAATTGTAGGTTTGCAAACCGGATATTTTGTTCGAGATTCCAACTCTAGGAAGGTTTATATATATATATACGAGAGCAAAAGCTCGAAACGCTAGTGTATGTAGGTATAAATAATTTAATATTATTTATTTAAAATTAATATTGTTATAAGCCCCTTTAATAAGATTAAAGTTGAGCCCTGTTCGGGGAAGTTAATGGACTGACACATTGCTATAAGGCATATTCCGACAACGTTTGTAGAATCTTTAGTCAGTCTTTCTAGATATGCTGCCCTTTGCATAAATAGAACTTAAATCCCCTTCTTGAATGTGGTATTATACCGTGGCCTAATGGTTACAGCCCTTGCTTACGAAGTCTAGATTGATTCTGTGAAAAGGGTTCAAACTGTGCGACCGTCCGAGATTATCATCCCTGCACTGAAAGCTCATGGGGCACTTGTTTTATAAGTACATCAATGGAATGTGCTCCAACACACTTGCTGCACCTGTGTCCCATCAACGTAAATACTCATGACTAACCCGTCAATCAGCAAAATGTCAATCCTTCACTGTAGAGGTCTCCAGCTGTCGAAAAGCTTTCTACCCTAATAGTTTATTTACTCAAACTGCTTATTTTTAGAATTCTCACTTTGCTCGCTATTTCTCTGACTGTACCAACATGCAGAAATTTAAATGTAATGTGAACAAACATCTCACTGCATAACTCCCCACTTAGGATGTCTTTATAAATCTGGCCCCTAATTGCAGTACCCCCTTACGTCTCAGTGGCAATCTGCCTTGTTTGGAGTGAAAATAAGTAAAAAAAAAATTGTTTAAATAGATTTACTTATTCATTGTATTGAGACATATTTCAACTGAAGTCTGAAGCGGCTTCGTCTTAAGTTTTGGAATCATTATTGGATAATTTTATGCTCAGAGACAAGTAAACCGCGTGCAAGTGTTCAAGCTTGCCCTGATGAGTTAGAGGTGGTAGCTACCTTTTGCTATCTAGGAGACATGCTCTCAGCTTCTGGGAGCTGTGACCACCAAAACATGAGTCAAAACTGCCTGGAAAAAAGTTCTGTGTACCGCAGCTCCTATTTTCACAGTGCAATGTTCCATGCAAGTGAGATGTTGCATTTGGCTAAAGCAGACCTGCAGTGATTGCAACACAGCTACAAAGTAATGCTTAGACAGATTTGCAATATGAAGCCAGAAGATGTGGTAAATACACGGTCGTAAGATCTACTGGAACAGTTTGGCCTCATGGACATTGATGTAATAGAGAAGAAACGTTTTGTTTGTATGGACATGTGGAAGGCTTGAGTGGTGCATCAAGATAGCACAAGATCTGGAAGTCCCCAATAGGTAAGGAACAGGCCAACCTAAGTTGCCTTGGAAAGAACTGCTGCAGAAACATCTGCAGAATTTCTTGGAGGTGTTGAGTGAGATCGTGCATACAGCTAGCTGGCTGGATTGGGGCCCACTAGTGTGATTTATTTCCCTCTTTTCCAGGAGGTTAGGCACAAGGCCAGTTTTATCTTACTCCCACAAGGTAAGATGTGACTCAAGGTCGGGTCGGGAAAGTGGGGCTTGAAAAGCCAGCACCGAGAGGTGAGCACTCTGGCCATTAAAAATTACCTGGGCAGCCCCGTTGGCATTCCCCGGTAGGGGCACCTCAGGCAGTAAGCAATAAACTTACTCCTCCCCAAAAAGGGGAGGTGAAGCCTGGGAGGGTGGACCTCCTAGAACTACACAGGACAAACCCACAGACTGGCATAAATCAAGCCCCGAATGCCAAAACAATACCAGTCTATAGGGTGCAGTATCCATCGGAACAGATACTACACTTTCTTCGTAGCCAAAATAATTTGCCTGCTTGGACAAAATATTTTTGAAGCAAAGTTTATGTATCCAAAAACAAGGAAATGAACAAATATCTGGCCAGGTATTGTTAGATATACTTCAACCTCATACCGGTCGATTTACCTACTTTTTGAGATCGTGCAAAAATATTTATATGCTTTCGTGTGTGGACAACAATTTGTGAGTGGGTGATGCCAAAATGTTGATAGTGTAAACTTATTAATACTTTTTTTAAGAAGGCTGATATTTTTTTTTAGTTCACCCCAAACAAGGAAGACCGCCACTGTAGACGTAAGGGGCTACTGAGAAAAAAAGGGAGAAGGTTCGGAGGGGGGGGGTCAACCTAAATTGGGAGCTGCATAGCGAGATGTCTGTTTACATTAGTTTTAAATGTCTGCATGTCAGTACCGTCGGGGAAACAGGGGGCAGGGAGGGAGTTCCAGAGGCCAGCAGCATGAGGAAAGGAGCTATTTGAGTAGAAGGCTCTCCGGCATCTGGGGACCTCCACAGTGAATTGATGGGATTTAGCTAATTGTCGGATTTGTCTAGTGAATTTACGTTGAGGGGGCACCAGAGTAGTCAGTTCATCAGAGCATAATCCATTGAAGTATTTGTAAAACAAGCACAAGGATGCTACATTGCGGCGATGGGACAGGGACTGGAGCTTGGTTGACAGTGAGGGTCCTATTAGGTTGGCAAATCTTTTTTGGACCTTGTCAAGGAGGCAGAGACTAGTAGATGATGCACCAGCCCAGATTTGGCAACAATACTCCATGCATGGGCGCATGGTGGCTTTGTAGAGATACAGGATAATGTCAGGTGTGAGGAGTTTACTAACACGGTAGAGGGAGCCCACCTTCTTTGTTGCAGCCTTGGCAATGCCTTCAATGTATTTGTTCCAATTCATGTTACCTGTGAAGGTTAGGCTTAGGAGTTTGAATGTTGCACTCTCAGGTAGGGTGTTATTTGCCATGACAATCGGTGGTTGGGGAGGTTTCTTGTAGTTATTAAAGGAAAGGAGCTTTGTCTTTGTGGCATTAATAACTAATCCACATTTGATATATTTTCTCATAAGAGGAATAAGTGGGACGTGTTAAAGCTATAACGAATCTCTTTTGGTTATCTTATCAATTCTACCAAACAATCACAACTGTTTAGGAAGTTATACTTATGAGGTACCATTAATGTTTCATCGATTCGAGTTCTATTCCATCGTTTATTAAACTATGCATCAGTAATTCTGAACAAATGTTGTCCGGTGAATGCAACAAATGTAATTGGGATAGAATCGTCCATTTGTTACTTTAGAAAATGGAAATTCAATCAGATTTTCCCCTTTTCATTCTGAATCACAATCAACGAATGATTGAATGAATCGCAAATAAAAATGTGTTTGTCATTTTTATTTATGTTAATCGAACTTATCGATCGATCATTTACTGATTGATCATTTATTGGTTCTGGCAAATTGAATTGATTTTCGCAGAAATACACCAACTTTCTAAAACAATGATCTTTCCCAGATATTATCGCAATTTTAACCACGTACAGGCCAAAACCGATACACGTAAAAGACCTCGGGCAATAACTAGACAATAAAGCAAACAGTAAGAGAAAAGAACAAGCTATTTTAAACAACAAATAATTTATTGAAGAAAGAAAAAAAAAGGCAAAATGAGTTCGGCAGAAAGTTCATGGCTCAAAGTTCACTTCATAGACTGAATTTAAGTTCCGATGGACACACGGAAAGGCTGCATAAATAAAGTCCTAATTATGCTGCCCGAAGGCTTATTAACTTTGCTAGGAAAGACATGTCAGAAAAAGAGAAGGACTTACTTGTAAGAATTTTGTTAGTAAAATAAAAAAATACCAGAAGAATATAGAAAAGTCCTTTTAGTTCGCGCTGATTTGTTTCCCTTTGATTGTTCATTTTTTTTCATTAACATCGCATCGTTTCTTCGATCGACTCCTTTTGAGAATAGTGGCACTCTTTCACGTCAACTCTTCATTTGGAGACATCTTTCGAAACACACTTCGTTTTGTCTTTTCTAAAGGCACATTTGCCTTTCAAATTAATATCTTCCTTGTTTCTGTTTTTAGAATTCAGTGGACTTCTCCGTCCAACGTAAATATTCAACCTCGAACACTAGTTGAAACTCCAACTTCTTTGAAGATTTTTACAGGCATGCTCTCTACATGTTCCTGTTTTAACATTCTTGTTTTTAGGACTTTCTCATGTCCGAGTTGTGTCGACCGACCTCTTTACCTCGAGATTGTTTCAGCAACTGATTGAATTTCGCGGTTATTTCAACAGCTTCCGGCGTCAAACGCCCACGCTTCAGACACCCGACGCGTGCCATCAGCAGCAGTTATTCATTACAAGTTCTTATAAAAGGGGGTTTTAGAAGAAGAAGAAAAGAAAAGAAGAAGAAGAAGAAGAAAATAAATTTCTGACAATATTCTCTTGCCACCAATCGGGCAACTTTTTAACAAAATGATCTCCAGTTTACCAACGTTTTCCTAGCAATACACACGCATTTTTAAACAATGGCTGCATGTCCTTAAAAAAACTATTTGCTCAAAAAAATTGGTGATAATTTTACGTTAAATTAATATGCGAAACTGATCCCCCACTCTAAAGTCTAAAATATTTTTTTTTGTTTTATTTATTTTTGCCTTCAAGTTTTTTGTGCTGTTTACTTGTACCCCCCCCCTCCGTACAATTTCACTTTTCTTTTTGGGTGAGCTATCATATGTTGCAGGGATACAATGATACTTTCTTTTTTGTTTATTTATAAGTAGATTATTGTTGATGATCACGTTTCGAACTCAATTATTAAAAAAAAAATAAGTATACTAGTGTAATCTTTAACCACCCTTGAATAGTCGCCATTTGTAATATTCAGGTTGTGTAAAAACTCAAAATTAGTTAAGTTTTCAATGGAACGAAAAGTCCCATTACCAGTATTGTCAATGTTAGTGGTTTCCCCAGTAGATTTAGAGATTTCGATCTAGCGGCTAGCGTTTTTTTCTGTAAAATCTGGCGATTTCGTTTGCCAGTTGCCACCCACACAACCGCAATTTTAGATTTCAGTTAACTTACTTTCTGTATTCATTTCATCTCTAGTCATCAGATAAGACTATTTCTTAACCGATCTTCCATACATGACATAAATAAAGGCTTTCAATACTTTGACGAAAAATCCTGAGTCAGTCCCGGAAATGACCTAAACAGTTTCCGATTTGAAAGTCGTGAAAAAAATGTGGAAAGTCAGACGACACTAAGCGTGTAAGGGGTTCATTTATGGTTAGGTTTAAGCCCCTATCAAAAACATTGTAACGTTGAAACAACTTCCTCAAAGAGAAAAGTAAAGAAGGTGGCTTTCAAGTCATAAACTGCTTCGGCCATTTTCGTGACTGACTTGGGATTCTCTGTCAAGTACTCAAATCCGCTGAGTATCTATTTATTACAAATACTTTTTAAAAAAAAGAGTAAAACACTTTTGTTTACTTACAACATGGAAGAGTAAACAAAGGAGGTAATCCAGTGTTATCATACTTATTTCGAACACCCACTCACCCACATGCTCCTTTCATATTATTGCTTTGTTTACTTATCAATGGGAGAAAGCACCATATCAGTGGGATTAATGGTAAATGTGTACATCATGAGCCTATGATACCTCCCCCCCCCCAAAAAAAAAAATGAGATTCTACTTTTTAGGCGATTACATGAAAACACCCATGAACTTTTTTTTTTAACTCTAACCTAACCCTTTGCATGCTTAGTCTGCCTTTTTACATTTTTTTGCGGCTTTTAAATCGTAAACTGCTTCGGTCATTTCCGGGACCACCTCATGATTTTCCATAAGTTCTACAATCCTTTGGATACCCCTTCATTATGAGTACCAAAAGAATTACAAAAACCCCCAAACAACAACGTCCTACATTCTAAAGAAGAAATTTCAGTTACACTGACTATAAAGCAAGTGCCCCTTTTTACTTGCCTCCACACCAGGGTAGAGTTAGACACAAGGTGGTTTTTTTTAATGTGGGAGTTATCCATCTCACCCCAAAAGGGGCACTCTGGATTGGGAAAAAAATTAACGTTGCCTAAATTTACAATGATCTAACTGACCAAGAGCAGAAAAAAATGAAGTGCAGCATTAGAACAGATACTACACTTTGCTCGCTATAAAGTAAGTGTCCATTTTACATGTAAAATAGAATAGTGACCTTGCCTCCGTGCCTCGATGCATGTAAATAAATAAGTTTTGGGTAATTTTTTTTCTAGCAACACAAAAATGCAAATGAAGTTCTTTTTTTTTCATGCGATTTAATGTCATCACTCTGGAAATCTAAATATACGAAGCATGTCTAAAAAGTACCCGACCGTTATTTTTTCCGTGCAAAATAGAGACGATAGTGAAGGAAAACACCTTCATGCACATGTATGAATTTTATTACCGCATTCCTGCGCGTTAGTCGCTGTCTGTCGGTCGCTGAGTGAGGATCTACACAACGTGTTTGTCGGATTACCGATTCTCTCAAGATGACTGAACGTGTTGAGCAAAGGTACTGCATCAAATTTTGTCAAAAGCTTGGTGATTCTCAAAGCAAAACAATTCGTTAGATTCGGCAGGTGTTTGGAGAAAATTAGATGGGTATAATACAAATTAAGGAGTGGTTCAACCGATTCAAAAATGGCAGCACATCAGCAAAGAGTGACCAGCGTTCTGGCAGCCCCCAAACTGCTCGGAGTGCAGCTGTTGTTGAGAGGGTGTGAAATTTGGTGATGGAAGATCGCCGTTCAACTGTGCAGATTCTTTGAACATGCACAGAGTGCCCAAGTTAGTGTCGCTGGAACAAAAGTTTCTCCGTTTTCAAGTTGCACATGACCTTCTAAAAACCGCAAAAACTAATCCTGGGTTTCTGAACACCGTGATAACTAGAGAAGTTATGAGTGTACGGGTACAACCCAGAAGCAAAAAGACAGTCGTCGCAATGGAAGCATCCTGAGTTTCCAAGGCCAAAAAAAGCACGACAGGTGCGAAGCAAAATAAAGGTGATGCTGACTGTCTTTTTTGATATCCGTGGAATTGTGTGTCACGAATACGCACCGAAAGGACAAACAGTGACAAAGGAGTATTATCAAGATTTTCTCTGGCATCTTTGTGATGCAGTTCGGCACAAAAGACCAGACATGTGGACGGCGAAAAACTGGCAACTGCATCACGACAACGCTCCCGCACATTCATCCCAATTGATCCAACATTTCTTGGCCAAACATTGAATTCCAGTTTTTCAACAACCTCCCTACTCTCTAAACATGGCTCCTTGCTACCTCTAGTTGTTTCAAAAATTGAAGACACCATTGAAATGTTCCCGTTTTGAGATTAGAGAAGAGATAATGCGGAACGCGGCAGTGGAGATGAACACCATTCCAAAAGAAGACTTCCAGAGGTGTTTTTGTCAGTGGATGGATCGGTGGGCTAAGTGTGTGCAAGCACAAGAGGCATACTTTGAAGGGGATTAGGGTCCCAACCCTGTCAGGTATTTGAAATATTTTTTTCTGGCCTAAGGTCGGATACTTTTTAGACATGTCTCCTGTATATAAAATTTAATGTGTGTAAGTGTGTGTATAAGTGTGTGTGTGTTCTTTATAGAAAGAAAGGTTAGAGAATCTACATAGAATCTAAAAGGGCATTCATACATAAAATTTACCGGGTAAGACAATGGAAGTGTTCCTGAATATCTAAGTGCACCCCTAAAGGGGCTAAAGGACATAACTCTCTTATTTTGAAGAAGTTTATATCATATGTATAAAATTTTCCAGGGAAGACAATGGAAATGGTCCCGAATTTCTACGTTACCTCTAAGTGACCCATGACCACAGAACCCACTTAAAACATCAAATACATATATCCGATTTTAATATGGTTTTATGAGAATAGTGAAAAAGTACATAGTAGTAACCCTCATTCAATCCCAAGAATGTTGGGTCTACTTGCTAGTAGATATATAAATATGATGTAAAATGATCACCAGCTTCCTGACCAGAAAGCATTATTGATAACCTTGTTGTTGGCCACATAGTGTTGGACAGAAGACATAGCCATTTTTTGTATTTTCAAAATGGCTGCCATTTTTTATTACATTTTTCAAAACTATTAATATATTTTAGATTTGAAAAGATATTTCCACCACATTTTCATTTTTGACATACGAAAACTCACGGCAACATTGTGGCTTATATTGTATTTCTGCAGTTAAAAATTGTCTAATCTGACACCACTGTTTTGCACTGACCCTCAAATCGTCAAACTGACCCTAACCGTTTGTGCTGGCCCTCAAATTGTCAAACTGACCTTAACCGTTTATCTTGGCCCTCAAATCGTCAAACTGACGCTATCTGTTTGTTCTCGCCCTCAAATCGTCAAACTGACCCTAACCATTTGTCCTGGCCCTCAAATCGTCAAACTGACCCTAACTGTTTGTTCTCGCCCTCAAATCGTCAACCTGACCCTAACCATTTGTTCTCGCCCTCAAATCATCAAACTGACCCTGACCATTTATCCTGGCCCTCAAATTGTCAAACTAACCCTAACCGTTTGTCCTGGCCCTGAGATTGTCAAACTGACCCCAACCGTTTGTCCTGGCCCTGAGATTGTCAAACTGACCCCAACCGTTTTTCCTGGTCCTGAGATTGTCAAACTTACCCTAACCGTTTTTCCTGGCCCTGAGATTGTCAAACTGACCCCAACCGTTTTTCCTGGCCCTGAGATTGTCAAACTTACCCCAACCGTTTTTCCTGGCCCTGAGATTGTCAAACTTACCCTAACCGTTTTTCCTGGCCCTGAGATTGTCAAACTTACCCTAACCGTTTTTCCTGGCCCTGAGATTGTCAAACTTACCCTAACCGTTTGTCCTGGCCCTGAGATTGTCAAACTGACCCTAACCGTTTGTTCTGGCCCTAAAATCATCAAACTAATCCTAACCGTTTGCCTTGGCCCTGAAAATTGTAAACGAAACATTTGCAGCAGATGCTCTAATAAAAAGATTTCCAGTCAGTTATTTGGTGCAGAGATTTCATTGCATGTGTATTTTATTTCACAATAACTACTACTTGGCCTTTTTGGCTAAGAACAAAGTGTAGTATCTGTTCTTATCGTACACTTAATCTTTTCTGTACTCGGTCAGCGAAGGAGAAATCCTTCTAGACTGAACCAATTTTAATTTTTATTCCAATTCAGAGTGCCCCTTTTTGAGGAGCTGGATTTTCCTCACATTAAAAACCGACCTTGCATCAAACTCTGCCCTCATGGGGAGGTAAGTAAATGGGAACTAAATATTATATATCAATTTTACAATCTGCTGCAGTTCCGTAGAAAACATTCCTAGACATACAAATGAATCCATCGCAGCATCTCAATCTAACCCGCCATTTGCACTCATCCCTCTAACGACACTTGTGACAATAAAAGTCATTCGTGGCAGAAACTTATGCAAAGGTGAAGTTATTATTTATTAAAACTGTGTTCTGCAGCTACGGTAGTCAGCTGCAGTCAGTCCTCCATACTAGTCCCAGGCACCCTGGCCTTGTCATGCCCAAGTTGTCGTAGGCAATGAAGTTGTTTCGCTGTACGTAGTGGTCTTAGTCCCGCCTGCTTGAGGTCAGCATGTAGTGTGCCCAGCAGATTTGTGCAGTGTCGTCCTAGTCGCGGTTGGTAGGCTTGCGAGCTAGTGACGGCAAAGTCTAGTGCCCTAGTGAAGTAGCAAGAATTAAATCAGTGTGATCATTATTATTATCTTATCTTGTTTGTAACCACTTTTTTTATTTGTATCGGTCAAATTATTGTTTGCCTCTCTCGGAATTTGTCGTCAAACATCGAAAGTCTCAGTTCAATTCATAATGTGTTATTCTGCACAAGTATCTGAAAAAGAAATATTTAAATTAAAAAAAATATGCGGTCATTTCAGAAATGCAAAAAAAAAATGGTTACTTATTCTGTTCAACGGTATGTGATAAAAACAACTGGATGATCATTTTACGTTAAATTTATGTAGTAACATTAACCCCACTATAAAGTCTAAAATATTTATTTATTTATTTAAACAATTGGCGTAACTGATTTAATTAATTTTTTTTTCAATAATCATAATTTCAATGCAGTGATCAATAATAATATTAGTGCTGACATAAGAATCCTCGGTTATCTAGAGTATATCATCATCATCATCATCATCATCATCATCAACAGCAGCATCAGCATCACTGTGCTGGCATGCTTTAAGAAATAGATTTCCAAAGTAACCTATCTCTTTATTTATCCCTTTTTCCATCAGGTCCATTTTTATCACTTCCTCCCAGCCCCTGCTTTCTTTAGCTGTCCACTTTAAACTGAGCCATCTACCTCAATTGTTCTACATCTACTAACCCAAGAACTCCTATCCATTCTTACAATATGGCCATACCATCGAAGGCTGTACACATCTCCCTATATTGTTCAGATTAAAATTTTCGTCAGAACTAAGCCTGCATTTAAGACTCATATAACACATCATCGTATCATTCTCATATCATTTCTCTCAATGCAACGACTGTCCTCAACCCTCACTGTCCAGGTTTCACTTTCGTACATCACACTGCGTACACATGTCTGATAGAATTTTCCCTTGGTTGACAGTGGTAACACTCTCTTTGTTAATAATGGCAAAAGTTCCAGAGCTTACTCTGTCTATTCCTAATTCTAGGAATCACACTAGGACCTGCTCTGCTGTGCTCCAATGGTATCACCAAAGTGACAAAATTTCTCGACAGCCTCAATAACTTTGCCATCAAAATATAGTTTCTTTATATTTGAGTTCTCTTCATCTCCATTGTCTTACACGAAATACAATTCTAATTGTACATGGCAAAGACAAATATTGATATTGTTAGAGAAAAGTGCATTCGAAATGACCACAAATGAACCGGGCAAGAGGAACACTTGGGAATACTATTATGAGAGATTGTTGAATGCTGACTTTTCATGGCATCAATAAAATCTAGAAGTTGCAGAAGCAGTATCTGGTCAAGCTATAAGAATTGAGAAAGTAATGATATGGGAAGCTGTGAGTAAGATGAAGATAAGGAAGGCTGAGGGACCTTCAGACATTGTTGCAGAACTGTTGAAGTCTGCAGATGAAACAAACTTGACAAATCAGTTCAGAAAAGAAGAGGTTGGTTTCAAAGACTGGGATGTTAGTCCATTTGTAAACTGTTACAAGAATAACAGAGAAGGCTTAGAATTTGTGGATCAAATCCTGAAAATGATGTTTTACGTTGATTATGAACATTCATGTGTGCGTTCACTGGTTGTGATTATTTATTTATTTTTTTTTTTTTGCTCCCCTTTAACTATCTTCTCAATTTAACTGTTAAAAAAATAAACTCTTTGTAAAGTACAGATATCTATATCAAATTCTTTTAAATATTTCATTTGACAATGCCCAAAAGTGCCCCCTCAATTTCCCCCTCCTACCACTTTCTCTGAATTCATCCAACCTCATCTTAAACTGATCCACGCTATTGCTGTTTTTAATCTGATCTGGCAACTTATTCCGAAAACATATTACTCTGTGAGCAAAAAAATCTTAACTGGTTAACAGATCTAGTTTTTGTAAACTGCCTTTACAATAACCTTCAAGATCTAGGAAAAATACTAAAAAAATGCCCACCATAGTTAGAAATGCCATTTATTATCTTTAAAGTCTCAATCATACTGCTTCTCATTCTTCTCTCCAGTAAAGTAGTCAATCTCAATTTGTCAAATCTCTCCCTGTAACTGCACTCTTTTACTTATTAGTTTTGTCACCCTTCTTTGTTCTTCTTTGTTGTTCGACTCAGTCAGTGCTGTAACAAAAAAATCCTTTTTCAAAAAAAAAAACACAACTCCAGTTTTTAAAACAATTAACAGAGGTTTATTTTTGTAGGTTACAAATGATCCTCGTTTTCTGAACAACAGACTTGCAGCTAAACAAACTTTTGCTCGACTAAATAAAAACATAAGCCCAATACACATAATCCTTTATCTAATAGCCCCAAGGCCCTTCTTGCTTGGAGGGGGAACACACATCCAACCGACTGCCAGCCTTCAGAAAAAAAACCCTCATCATACTTATTGCTCTCCTCTTCTACTGGAATATATTCATCTTCATGTAAATATTCAAAAAATGCTTTTCATCAAAAATGCAAAAATTTGAAAATCTTAAATAAAAACCAGAGGAGAAATTGTGCTATACGGGTTCCTAAAAGTTGAACGATCCCAAACAAAATGACCGATCCACAACAGAAAAAAAAAGACAGTTTTTTTATTGCCACCTAGACTTAGGGTTGGTGCTTATAGACACGGCGTTGCAAATGCAGGGAGGATAACTAGATTTTCAGTAAGAAAATAAGCATAAAATGAAAAGAGAATTTAGGACGTTAAAATAATCAATCGAACAATGAAACAATGTTATGCAAAAAAAATTAAATATCCTAATTAGGGGAGGGGGTCTACATTTTTAAGCAGTTTATAAATTTGGGGGTGTTCTACTTTTTAGGCAATTATGTCTGCTTTTACAACTTGGAACCACTACATATTTTTAAACGTACCTTTATCTTTAATAATTAAAAACATAATTTTTAAATTACCGATGTTTACAAATTCTGTAAAAAAATGACAATTTGGTGCTTATTTTCAATAATGAAGACGATTCTCTATTTTAAAATGATTGCGATGAAGGATAGTGGCGGATACAAAAAGGGCTGACCTCATTTTTTGTATAAAAACATGATAATTACAGAAGTTTTAAAAAAACTTTAATTAGGGACTTTTATATGTTTTTATTGATTCGGAAAAATGTAAATCCTTATAATAAAAAAGAAGTGTAATTTTTTAATTAAAATTCCCAATTTGAAACTGCGTACGTTTTCAACGTCCTAAATTCTCTTTTCATTTCATGCTTATTTTCATAGTAAAACCTAGTTGTCTCCTTGCATTTGTTACACCATCTTCATAAGCGTCCATTTGCGGAGTCTAGATGCAATAATCTGACGATTTCAAAGAAAGATGTCGACGTTTTGAGAAAGTTCAATAATCAACATAACAAGCAAATATTATTTTGAAATGGATTTAACCAAAAGTAAAATTTCACTGTAATTTTACTGAAACGTCATTAAAAAATGCATGCCCTTTTTATCCCTACCATTAACCCTAAGTTCAAATGGCAATACGAAAAATAAATAAAACTTAATGTCTACTAAGCTCCAACACCTGCAATGTTGCATCCCTGTGTTTATTTTACAAGTACTTCAACATAATGAGTTCTAACGATTTTACTGCACGTGTACCCCCTAATGTAAATACCCCTGATCAACCCGATTAGCAACAAAATTCCACCCTTCACTGTAAAGGTCTCAAGATTCCTATTCAAATAGCTTATTTATTCGGACCGCTTGCCTTTGGAATTCCTTCCATGCTCACTGTTTCCCCCAACATGCAGAAATTTTAATGTAATCTGAACAAGCATCTTGCTTCAAAACTCCCACTTAAAACTTTTATATCCTAGTTTTATAACTAGTTTTGCATAACATTTTCTTGAGAATTCACTCGTAACCTAAGGAAGCTATGGGAGCGAAATCTCCTGTAAAACTTCATTTTTGATCATATGTATAAAAAATCTTCAGAGGAAGACAATGTAAATGGTCTTGAATCTCTGTTATCGTCTATGTGCTGAATATCTAAATACTCCCACCTCTAAATGACCCATGGGGACACAACCCACTTAAAACTTCAAATACATATATCCGATTTTAAGATACTAATTCAGAGGAGGAGTCAGTAGAAACAAAGAAAGTAATATGGTGTTATAAGCATAGTGAAAAAGTACATAGTAGTGACCCTCATTCAATCGCGAGCAACGTCGGCTATTCCTGCTAGTATGTCTAAAGCCAACATTTCCTGAACTGACGGACAACATCCTCACCATTCGGCTATATATACATTTTACTGCATTTATATTTCTACACTAATAACCTTGTTTTTGAAGTTTACCAACAGCGTTTGTCACTTCGTTGAGATTCTGGTTCCAGCTGACCTCAAATATATGAGATGGAGATACAACCATTATCACCAGCTCCTTCATCTGACATTTACAAATTTACAAACCACCGATGGCCAAGAGTCCAACATTCAGACTCTACAGCATAATATTCACAGATAACATGAAGTGGAATAAGTACATAGAAGATGCCGGTAAGTATGCTGCAAAGACTATTAAGCAATAAATCTCATTCATTCACTGTGGAGGTCCCCAGATGTCGGAGAGCCTTCTACTCAAATAGCTTCTTTCCTCGTACTGCTGGTTTCTGGAACTCCCTCCCTGCCCCCTGTTTCCCCAACAGTACAGACATGCAGAAATTTAAAACTAATGTAAACAGACACCTCGCTGTGCTGATCCCAATCTAGGTTGACCGCCCCCTACCTTCTCCTCTTTTCTTTTTCTCAGTAGCCTTTTACGTCTACAGTGGCGGCCTGCCTTGTTTGGGGTGAACTATGTTAAAAAAAAAAAAAATTTTAAATAAAAAGAAAATAACAACCATCTCAAAGGAAAAAAACTCTATTGCTGGTTGATAGGGTGGAAAAGAAAATGAGATGAAAAAAGAATACACCAAGACATGAACAGGCGAAGTGACAGGAGCTGGAGCATGGTAGACAGTGTGCGACCTATTAGGTTAGAGACTCTCTTTTGGACCTAAGTGGTTTGTGCACCAGACCAACTATGTTATTTACTTCTATTCACCGCAAGCAAAGCACATAGCCACTTACATGTAAAGGGCTACTGTGAATTAGGAGTCAGATTTATAGAGGGCATCCTAAGAGAGGAGTTATGTACCAAGATGCTTGTTCACATTACATTTAAATGTTTGCATGTTGGTACAGTCGAGGTAACAGGAACCAGGGAGGGAATTTCACAAGCATGTAGTCCGAAAAAAGAAGTTATTAAGAGTATAAAGTTTTCCAACATCTGAAGACCTTTACAGTGAAGAGGTGTGGTTTTGCTTCTTGTCAGTTTGGTCAGGGTATTTACATTGAGGCGGCACAAGTGCAGCAAGATCGTCGGAGCACATTCCTTGAAAGTACTTGTAAAACAAGCACAGGGATGCAACATTGTGGTGATGAGACGGGATGGAGCTTAGTAGACAGTGTGGAACCGATTAAGTTATAGACACTTTTTGGGACCTTGACTGGTGGTTGGTGCTCTAGCCCAGAGGTTGCAACAATACTCCATGCATGGGCAGATAGTGGCTTTATAGAGATTTAGGATACTGGTAGGTGTGAGAAGTATTCTAGCTTGGTAGAGGAAGCCCACTTTCTTTGCAGCAGATTTGACAGTATCTTCTATGTATTTATTCGAATTGATGTCATCTGTGAATATTATTCTGCAGAGTTTTAATGTTGGACTCTTGGCCATCGGTGGTTGGTAGATTTTCTTATGATTTTTAAAGAAAAAAAGTTTTGTCTTGGTAGCGTTCAGCTGTCCTACGCAAACGCCCGAGAGTTGACGATCCGATTTGTACCAGACGACAATTTTGATACGGTGCTGCGTCCTATGATAATAATGTCTTGCTTGTTTTTGTTTTTTTGTTAGGTTTAGGGTTAGGGTTTAGTGTTAGGGTTAAAAATATTTATTTGATAACAGTAATTTCGCTCTGTTTTGCTTGTTTTATTTGTTTTGTTGTTTAAAAAATTTCTTGCAACTATAACTTAAAATCATAGGACGCAACAACGTATCAAAATAACAAAAATATTTATTTGATAACAGTAACTTCGCTATGTTTTGCTTGTTTTTTTTTGTTGTTTCTTTTAGAAAATTTCTTGAAAATATAACTTACAATCACAGGATGCAGCACCGTATCAAAATTGTCGTCTGGTACCATTCGGCTCGTCAACACTCGGGTGTTTACATAGGCCAGCTGAACGCTTCCGAGTCGAACCTCACGAAAACTGGGTCAGGATCGATATCAGTACCCATTTCTCAAGTAGGTTGGTCTCAGCAGGCTTCCCTGTTTAATGAGGCACTGATTTTATTTAAAACAAATGACAAGGTCTGCTATTGACATGCACAACTATAAGATGCATGTTTAAAATGTATACATAAAAGTGAAACAGAATAGATTTCTGTTGTTTATTAATAAATATATATCATGAATTGTTTTTCATTTATTTTGCTTAAAAGTGATATTGTCTAATAAATTCATAATGATGAGTTAATTCATTAGATCAGGAAGGAATCCTGCACATACAATTATATAAACATATAGAAGTACTTAACTTTATATAAATAGAAATAAGAGCCTAAGAATGTGATTTTCAGTGCCGATTGATTAAGTTGTATGTGGTGCTGCCCGGGATCCTCATTCTTGTACACAACATATAGTCAAAAAAAGTAAAATAAAAAAAATTATGTTAATATAGTAATTTAATTATTTAAACATACAAGAAAATCAGAGGAAAGAATAAATCTTACACAATCTTCAACAAAAACCAAGTTGTATATTGTGATATTGTTTTAAAATATGTTTAAAATATGAATCCTACACCAGACAATCAGAAAGACATACAATCTACTTTTGTCGAAGAAAAATTCTAATTTTACGTAACCCACTCTCAATCTCGTTGCACTAGAACTATTCAACAAAACTAAACGGAAAATTGTCTTGACTTTATATAAATAAAAATAAGAATGTGATTTTGTCTCATGAATTGAATGATTTATATGCAGATCTGAATATTGTATTTGAATTTGTTTTATTTATTTAATAATATTTATTCTACCTTTGCAGATAAAAATACAGTGGAGAATGAATGAGTCCATCTTATAGGAAATATATTATGTGAATTTAGTAGTCATTCAAAAAATAAACATGGAAAAGAATGTTGAAGGGAAACCTTATTCTTGTGACATATGCGAATTATCATTCACAAGTAGTTGCCATTTAGAAAGGCATGTACGAACACATACTGGAGAAAAGCCGTATTCTTGTAAAGACTGTGGGTCATCATTTTCAAGCAGTTATGATCTAAAAAGACATATACGGACACATACGGGAGAAAAACCTTACTTATGCAACGTTTGTGGATCTGCATTTTCACAGAATTACTGCTTGAAACAACATATCCGAATACACACTGGTGAAAAACCGTATTCTTGTAAAGAATGTGGATCTGTATTTTCATGCAGTTCCAACTTAAAAAAGCACTCTCGAATACATACTGGAGAAAAACCTTATTCTTGTAATGTATGTGGATCAGGATTTTCACATAGTTGTAATTTACGAAAACATATACAAACACATACAGGCGAAAAACCATTTTCTTGTGAAATATGTGAATCTTCGTTTCTAAGCAGTTCTGATTTTAAAAGACATATAGGAACGCATACTGGGGAAAAACCCTATTCTTGTAATGTATGTGCATCTGTATTTTCAGCAAATTCAAGCTTAAAGCGACACATGCGAACACACACTGGCGAGAAACCGTATTCTTGTCGAGTATGTGGATCAGCATTTGCAGAAAATGCCCGTTTAAAACAACACATGCAAACCCATGCTGAAAAAGAAGCATTTAATTCTGGTAAAATCTGCAGTACAGTATTTTCTACCAATAATAGTTTGAAAAAACATATGCAAACGCACACTAGAGACAAATCTTTATCTTGTCAAATATGTGCATTAGCATTTTCTAACTATTCGAATTTAAAAAAACATATTCTAACACACACCGAAGAGAAAACTTCTTAAATGTCAGTCAGCATTTCCACACTATTTACATGTCGAAGATCACATGATCACTGATTTCTATCTAGATCATCATCAGTATTTTCAAAGAGTGTATATTTAATATAAAATATGCTTATAGACACTGAAAAGGAAGTTAGTTCTTAATTAGAATTCTAATTTGAAAATATATATGAGAGCATACACTGCTGATAGCTGAACCCGAAAACAAAACAGAATATCAGGACCTCAAAAAGAAGAACATTGTGTCTGAAAGTCGTAATAGTTTTACCGGTTGTAGTTGTAAATATATATTTAAAACTACTTAGGCACAATCCCCGGAAGATTAAGCTGAAGCAACGTAGAGGAAGCAGCCCTAAAAGGAAATGCGTATAATCTTTTAAAAAGTCATGAGTCAACAGAATCAAGTATCAGCCTCAGGAGGGAGTCCCTTGATATATTCGAACTAACTAAAGTAAAATAAAAAAGAGAGATAGCATTTTCAAGACATGCTCATCTATAGACATATGTGAAGCCACACTCAAAGTAAACCTTATTCTTGTAAGATGTCAATATCAATTTCTTAAAGGAAATATTAGTGACACATGAAATATTTATAAGTGGTTGTTTTCTTAACAGCACTGTTCAGTGGACCATAAGATGTGTAGCAGTTAGCCTTAAGACGTAGACCACAATAGCGTTGAGGAAAGTAAGACGGAGAAAAAAAATTGGCTTGATAGCATTTATAGGCAGTTGACAACAGTGTTATCTAACTATTTCCTGCCGGAAGCATCCCAGCCATTTCAGAAAAGCAGTCGAGGAATATGGACTGAAACTGCAAAGTGGTTCCTCCTGATGATGGTGTACTGCTGGATCCGGTAGTGGAGCTGTTACCCGTGAAACACAAAAAGATCAAGTGCCATTCAAATCCTTTACACATGAGAATACACTTCGGAAAATAATATCAATAACGGCTTTTATATGTCAGTCAGCAAATTCATGCTATTTCCTATAAAACATCACAAACTAATCATGCTTGAAAATAATTATTCTTGTTTGATTATTTTCAAAGTAATTATATTTTAAGTTACATATGCAAATAGACACTTAAGAGAAACATGGTTCTTTTTAAATATATCAATATAATTTCAAAATATGGATCAATTATAATTGAGGCATCCCAGAATATACAACGAATAAAAGGACATATAATATAAAAATATAAATGAGAGCCTATTCTGAAGAGAAATCTTATTCTTGTGATAGCAATTTATAGAAACGCTCATCTATGAAGAGTACATGCGAACTCAATCTTCATTATCATATTCAGTTTAACGTCCTTCATTGACATTCGTTGTATGACTTTAAGAACTTGAATTCTAAAGTAACTTATCTCTTAATATATCTTAATTTATCTTTCAAGTTGTTGTGGACCTGGGTAAAGCTGAATGAATGACACAGGAACACATGGTTTAAATGAACAAAGGTATATATTATATAATAGAAAGAAAGATATTACAAGGAGATGTTGCTCTCAACCGCCATTGCTGGTTTGCCTGGGAAGAAGAGAACAAGTGTCACGTGCTTCCCGTATTTATAAGGTGGACGAGTCCATTAGTTCTCTGTAGGTAGGTACAGCACCATAACACAAGTCTATTGTCATCATTTCCTCCCATGTTTTTATTGCCCTTCTCCTCTTAACTGAACCTGCTACCTCAACTGTTCTACATTTACTAACCAAAGAACTCTCATCAATTCTTTCAACTTGGCCCTACCAGCGAAGTCTCACCTTCTGCACACATCTACCTATACTGTCCATATTGAATCAAGAGAAACTTTATTTGTATTAAAAGATTTCAAGGAAATATTTACAAATACACATAAGAACACACTGATCTGGAAAAAATAATCTTATAAATCAATCTAGTAGGCCAGTCTGTTGTAATCCAAATGGTTAGTTCTCTGGTAATAATGTAACATGAAAAGAAACCAAGTATTAGTCTCTCACTCTCTCAAAATAAAAGAAAGAAAAACAAAAACAGTTATTAACTATGTAGTTCAGCATTCCCCGACAAGCACTCACTGCAAAGATTCTGAATATTTTTATATCTGTATGCATATGGATCAGAATTTTAAATAATTCTAATTATAGCAAAGTACAACAAGCCATGTAAAGAGACAGGTACAATATATTAACTGCACATACAGTCTAAGTGTTTATCTTAGGCTGGATATGGTAAACATTGCCATAACCTACTCTTGTTAAATATTCAAGCCGTGATGTACCAAAAGGTCATTTGAATAAAAATAATGCACCTAGCATCAGGGATCATCTGTATAGGAAGAAACAACATAACATGATCGATTGTCAAAAGATAAATGTTGAAAGTATGAAAAGTCATTTGGCAAGAAGTACATGCAGGTGCAAGCAAGTTTTACCGAGAGAAGATAAAATATGTTTGATTGTTAATTCCTTGAAACAACCGTCACCGAATAAAACACCCTAAAGGGGCTGGCTACAATGACAATGCCGTCCCATGGGGGCGTTTGAAATGGTCACAAATTGTTATATAATAACAACCCGAAATTGATATCAGAGTTGGTTAACGATGTGGGCCCCGATAAGAATCAACCGTCAAATTCCTGTGTATGGATCTTTCTTTCTACCAACCCACCAATCCTAAGTGTCACCAATAATAAAGATATATCGTTATATTTCCATATATTCATATGTGTCGTTATTCTTTTCAATAACATCAGTAATACAACACTCTTTCAAGCTGTTCCATGGAACATGAGAAGACACATCCAAAAAAAAACATGTAATTGTACAATATTTCAGTTATAAAAAAAAACATGTAATCATGTTGAGAATTTTTTTAAATTCATAAAAATTCAAATGTCATACCAAAGCCTAAAAAATAGTACTTAATGCCCCCTTACTAAACATTTAGCATTATAAATGGAGTAATCCGAGGAAAAGTGTAGTGCTCTCCTCGACATTTCACTGTTTTAGCAAATGAAATGGAAGCCTTTGGGTGTCCCCTGACTATTGCCAAACTACTTACCTACCATAAAGTAATAATACGTGTACATTTAATATCAACTAATTAGAAAAAGGAAAGAAATTTTTTTTTAAAAAGTCCCATTACAAGCTTTTTATAAAAATACATTTAACACAAAAAAACATTGTAGCAGTCATATAATTACGATCTATTTTCTTTTCTGCTAGCTTATTCTCACTTGCGGAGTGATACACTGTCTGGTCAGAAGAGTTTCGCATGGGAGGTACTTCCAGCAAACTTTTTAAACAGTCAGTAACAAGATATCATATTCCTGTCTCACCTCTAGCCAAAACTTGGGTGAGGCAAGATGAAAGACCCAGACCCAAACTCTCTTTTATAGTACATGCATGTCTACTGACGCAACATATTTTTGTATTCTTGTCTACAAAACTATTTCTAGACCATGTCTGTCATGTTTTTAACATTGTATGAATAAAATTGATTTTAATTGTAGATGTTTTTTCTTATAACCAAACTATGGTAACTAGTTTTTCTACATACTTAGAATTGATATCTATGCATCAACTCTTTCCTCATACCAAGTAAGACCGCTTTACAAATTGGTGACCTCGATGTGATATGAACATGCAACCTTCTGATCTGAAATTCACAGATCAAAGAAAAAACTGTTAATTCATAGATCAAAGAAAAATCTATTTTTACTTGCCCAGTACATAAATAGAAAAACAGAGCGGTTGTATGCATTCTTCAGAAAGGCAACCTTGTCGATTGTGACAACTGGGTGGAGGGTGACCGTTCTCTCAATACCAGAGAAGCTTTATTGTCAAATTATCCTGAACTGTATGTGTGATGTAGTGTATCAACAGCTATGAGAACAACAAGCCGAATTTCGGTCAAAACGTTATTGTGCAAGACAAATTTTTACGCTATGTCATATAATTGAAAAACATGTCGGATTTCAAAAATCTCTTGGCATAAGTTTCATGGATTTTTCAAAGGCATTCACCAACATTCACCGGCCATCACTCTAGAAGCACAAGTATGGCCTGCCGGAAAAAAATATCACTGCAATAAAGTAAATTTATACAAACTCCAAATGGTGCATACAATCAGAAGATGGTTTCAGTTACTGGTTTGTGATGATCACTTGAGTCCGCCAGGATGTTAGCTTACTCCATTGCATTTTTCTGAGCGACTTTTTGTAACAGTATATGAGGAAGTTGAAAAAAGTATTAGTTTAAGTAAGATTCTTGACACGTTTTCCGTTCTAATCGCAGTCTCGTTTTGAAATTTCGTTCTTCTTTGTTTATATGTTATCTAATGTTATTTAATGTTATCTAATCTAAATGAATTGATTAATAGTTTCCTAATTCTAAAGGTATATAAATATTATGAACGCTGACTTGAAAAAATTAATTAATTAAATAGTAATTACTCAAGCCCCCCCTCTCTCTCTTACGTTTACAAAAATTCTCCAGGACGGACAGACAGACAGAGACAGTGCTCGTTACATTTTTCCATAGCCATTGATTGGATATTAAAAAAGGCAACTAAGAAGCAGGGTATAACGTGGGTCAACGATCGTAAACTTTCTAGTCTAGACTTTGCAGACGATATTGCTGCACTAGCAATGAGTACCACTGACCTACAAGGCATTGTCAACAATGTCAAAACTGAAGAAGGGAACATTGGTCTCTATATCAGTTCTAAGAAAACTCAAAACATGCTCTCTGGGGCACACTAGCAACCTAGGAACATCTTTATCGACTGAAAAGAAATAGCTATAGTTGACAACTTCATCTACTTAGGAAGTTCCTTAAACAAAGAAGGCCATATTGATCACGAGTTGCAGTGCAAGATAGGAAAAGCCTCATCAGCATTTAATGATCTCTGAAAAGACCTGAAAAAATAAAAGAATAACCCTCAAATCTAAATTAAGATTTTATAAGAGCAACGTTTTGTCCACACTGCTATATGGAAGTGAAACTTGGCATCTCAATATCAGCCACGAGAAAAGATTAGATGTGTTTGATTCCAAATGCTTAGAAAGATTCTAGGGATCAAATATAGCGATCGAATTAGCAACCAAGAAGTCAGAGACCGCACTAACCAACAGGTGGAATCGTCAACAATCGGCAAACGATGTCTAAGTTGGCTCGGGCATGCCCTAAAATTGGCCCCAGAGAGATTTGCAAACCAAGTACTCCAGTGGAACCCTGATGGAAAGAGAAGAAGAGAAAGACCAAAAATTAACTGGAAGAAAACAATCGAGAGAGATTTGATCACATCGGGAAGAAGCTGGAGGGATGCCGTGGATATGGATTCAGAAACAAGAAAAATGGTTTACTTTGACTGTCTTATGCATTGCAGGATGCGTGAGTTTCTGATTCTGAGTCTGAGACTACGTAAATACCGGCAGAATTTGCAGATAGAAATTTCGAATTAGTAAAAAATAATAAAAATTAAAATAAAGCAGAGAACAGAAATATCGCCAAAAAATCGCATAATGCGTGAGCCACTATTTTCCGGGAAGACCTACATAAACAGAGGCTGAAGAGAGTCTGGTAAAGGACACCTATTATGGTCCCATTTGTTTCGATTTGAAACCGACGGAACCGATCTTGTTCTGACTTTTTGTAATACACATATATATATATGTGTGTGTGTATGCACTAACGAGTCACGACTTATCAAGGTCCATAAGCCACTTGAGGATATAGCTTAATGAGTTTGTTAGTAGGACAGTGAAGCAACAATGTAAGCATTGGTAACAATGTAAGCATTGGTAACAATGCTTGAGACTGGTCCGAATTAGATTATTTAAGAGAACGGCTCAACAGGAATTTGATTACATTAAACTCGAAAACGACCATGTTGTAGTCAACTGGGTAGCAGCCCCCGTGGTACTGTGTTCAACATACAGGCAGTTCTAGGTAAAAAAAAAAAGGAATTTATTGCAGTGGGTGTAGCTAGACGAGTTTTGTTGCGATGGAGACGGACATTGAATCACTTTGTTTTGATCTTAATTGAGATAACTGAGTGATCGGAAGATCCCAGTGGAGACAGAACAGTGGATGAGCACAGTTCAGAGCAAGTTGTCAGAAAGAGATCCAGAAGACTGGCAAAATGTCCGTCAGCATCGGCTACACGAGTAGGTTTATCAACAATCTGTTTTAGATCATAAGTAAGGGAGAAATCGTGACAAATCTTCCCTTCATTCATTCAATCTGTCTTTTTAGAGTGGATCAACCATTCAACATTGTGAACATTAAAATCGGTACATATATGAATGTTGGCAGAGAGATGAACAGACAAGATATGATCAATTTTCTCAAAGATGGAAACTATGTCATTTTGGGAACGATGGAGGGCAAATATGAAAGCATCGTTATGAGTAAGTGCTACTCGGAAATACATAGGGCAATTGAGGGTCTTCTTTGGAGATGTTCCTGTCACATGGAAATCCGTCCCTCATGTAGGCAAAAATTCCATGTCCATGATGGTTAGGTTTTGATATCAAGTTCGAATAAATTTTAATCACTTACAAATAATAATATAGGAGTTGGTCTTAATACTCTCTGTTAAGAACAGCTCCTATACACTGCTACTCTCGCAGATGATGGGATCCCTGCATTTTGTAAAATTTTCACTAACTGCCTGAACACTCTAAATGTGATGGATATACTGGGTCTTATAGCTATAGCAGTCTGCCAACTGGAATCACTTGTGTTTCCTAGGTATTTGTGATATTCAATTTAAGAATGTGGCTCAAGGGTGTGCTCAGGATTGGTTATAATTAAGTGACATTAATTCAAATAATTTGTTGAGGCATTCTCAGAATTTCCTAGCAATTAATGAGGACCTTGTGAACTCATGTTTTAAGCCTCAAACGCCTTGCAAACATTTCTATTATTTCTAATTCCTGTAACTTTTAAATTATGGTTGAAATGTTTTGTTTGTATGGATGTCAAGTGTAAATGCAAACTCCCACGATATTTTTGTGATCCCTTTGATCAAAGAAAATATACTTATCCAAGTTCCGTGGGTAATATAGTTTCAGAATATATACACTTATGGGGTCTATCTCTAAAACTATCGGAGCAGTTTATGAACTAAGAAACAGACAGGAACTACAACTTTTATGGTACTGGTCCAGATTTTGAACTAGACAAAACCGATATTTCATTCGTCGTTTTCAGCCTGAGGATGCCAAAACGTTTATCCAATCAAAAGGCGAGAAAAGCAAACGAGTTAAATTGGAAATGGATTAAATCGTAAATTGGAGATTGTAAAGAATGTCAAACAGAGCTAAAAATGGGTGACAAAACAAGCAAATAGCCAACAAATAACTGTTACCATGAAACTCCAGATAATCACTAATTTCTCTGCAATCCTTGACCTGTATTTTGACGATAAGTTCTCATTGTTTGCGAACAAATATTCAATAAATTCTCATTAAAAGATTTATTGATTTAGTTCTTCCATTAGAAAATTCAATCTTAAGTGGTACAGCTTTTGAACCAGACAAAACCGACTTTTTGTTCGGTATCTTCCGGTTTGCCGTTTACGTAAACAGCCGAAAGATGCCAAAGCGCTTAGTGAATCAAAAAGTTAGAAGAGCAGACAACAACTTTACCTGTACTAAATAAAATTCTTGCAAAAAAAAAGAAAAAGCTTTTTTTAATCATAGCCGGAACCTCAACTAACCCTAACTTAGTCGTTTTTTATCAAAAACCTTTTAAGTCCCCTTCCCCCACCAAAAAAAAAACGAAAATAAATCTGTGAAAATCGTTGTTTCATTAATTATGTGTTTTACAATCTTTAGTTTATGTATAAAAAACACAATTTATCGGAAAAAAAATGTTAACTTTCCCGTGAAAAAAAAAATTTTTCATTGATTATCTTTGTCAAAAGATAAATAAATTGTCATAAAAATGAATAAATTGTCATAAAATAAATAAATTGTCATAAAAGTAAATAAATAAATTGTCATAAAAATAAATAAATTGTCATAAAATAAATAAATTGTCATAAAAATAAATAAATTGTCATAAAAGTAAATAAATAAATTGTCAAAAAAATAAATAAATTGTCATAAAATAAATAAATTGTCATAAAATAAATAAATTGTCATAACAGTAAACATACGGTGAGTGTTTTTCTTTCATTATTTTTTGTTGTTAAATTTTGATGCCGGTTCGATTTCATTCGGCTGTTTCCAGCTGTTTACATATTTCTGTTTTGTTCAAAAGCTGTATCAGTACGAAAGTCGTCAACTTAATAGGTCCCTCACTTTCAACCAAGCTCCAGTCCCTGTCCCATTGCCGCAATGTAGCATCCTTGTGCTTGTTTTACAAATACTTCAATAGATTATGCTCCGATGAACTGGCTACTCTGGTGGTCCCTCGACGTAAATTCACTAGACCAACTCGACAATCAGCTAAATCCCATCCATTCACTGCGGAGGTCCCCAGATGCCTGAGAGCCTTCTACTCCAATAGCTTATTTCCTCGTGCTGCTGACCTCTGGAACTCACTCCCTGTCCCCTGTTTCCCCGACGGTACTGACATGCAGCAATTTAAAACTAATGTGAACAGACATCTCGCTGCGCAGCTCCCAATTTAGGTTGACCCCCCCCCCTTCCAAAAAAACCTCCCTTTTTTTTCTCAGTAGCCCCTTATGTATACAGTGGCGGCCTGCCTTGTTTGGGGTGAACTATGTAAAAAAAAAGAAGACCTTTCATTAAACTATTTACTCTTTAACCTCTCTTCTCGTTCTATTCTTCGTTACTAGTATTTATCAGTATTCATTTGTACTTATTACTATTGAGGTTAGACAGACTTTTTTGGAAAAGGGCAGTTGTCTGTGTGTATGCGTATTTTGATGTCCAGCATCTCCTAAAAAACTACATGTCAAAAAGTTGACATTTTTACGACCGCACATATCTTGAGATCATAATATCTAAAAATGACAAAAAACGATTCAACTGTGGGTCGTAGTTTTTTCGTATTTTTCACAGTTTTTCCAACGTTATTTAGTACTAATTTGGAAATTATCCAATGTATTCATGTAACAACTTGATTAAAATGCTGACTCACTGAACATGTCCCATAATCCCTTTCCGGATGTACCCGGTCTTGCCCTAAATTCTGTCCGGTTGTATCAGGTCATCCCATAACTTC
The DNA here is from genome assembly GCA_963556195.1 of Sepiola atlantica. Classification (NCBI taxonomy): domain Eukaryota; kingdom Metazoa; phylum Mollusca; class Cephalopoda; order Sepiida; family Sepiolidae; genus Sepiola; species Sepiola atlantica. Next base: position 117,220,600 of record OY744525.1, on the reverse strand, counting down.
TGTCCAGATGTATCAATAACATCAGAGGAATGTTACGTTAAGAGTGTGTAGTGAAACAAGGGTTGCTCAATCACATACGCACCTAGCAACCAAAACTTTTTATAAACTTAAAATATTTCTTGGGGCGGCGGGGGCGATGGGGATATCTTTATTTTCTTCTTTTCAAGATTTCTATTTTTCTTTTTTCAAGATTATATTATCCAAATGTTTTTTCCATCACAACTTTTTGGTAATATGACATTGTTTTTTTTTTATGTCTCCTCGCATTTCATACTTAAATTTAAAATAGCATTTTCCTTAGTCTGTCATGCTTAAGTTAAAAAAAAACAAAAACATCTTCCTTGGTCTGTCATATCTAGAAGATTTATAGATGCATCTTGCATATATAAAAGTTGTAGTCTACACTTTGAAGAATTATCATACAGGGTGTTTGAAAAATCAATAATATAATATCCAGATCATGTTCTATACGTTCAAATAAGCCTTTTTTATGGGGTTTTCTTTTGTAATAGTTCTCCATTACTAATTTTTTTTATCCGTTTCTTTCTCTAACAGCCAATATTTGCATAATACCGAGCAGTTCACAACAATAAATTGTCTAGCTACAACCACTGTCAATAATCAGAGTTTCTTTCTGTGAACTACCCGTCTGTGGAACACAAAACTGTGGGGCTGCTTCCCAGCTGACTACAACATAGTCATTTTGGTACTTATCCAGATTAAGACCCAAGCAAAAATCGACTTTGTGTCGATTAGCGTTAGAGTTAGCTTGGATCCTAATCTGGATAAGTACCTTTGTTTTCAAGTCTAATGTAAACAAATTCTTGTTGAGCCGTCCTCTAAAATAATCAAATTCTGCCCAATTGAAACCATCGTTAGCAATCATCACGGTGTTGTCTCACCGTCTACCTGACAAACTCATATCATTAACCTTTATCCTGGAGTGGCCTTTTGGCCTTGATAAGTAGTGACTCTTTTGTCAAAAAAAAAAGTTGGCCATATTGGCTATGAAGCTACCAATCATGATTCTCAGATCTTCCTTCTGAGCCCCATGGCTTTTATATTTGTTTGGTATTATTTTTTCATGGTTTTGTTGGTTTATGTGGCAACACCAGGCCCAGGGTTATTTTTACCTGTGAATCTGTCACATATGTAGAAATAACATTACACTATCACACACATTCTACGTGTTATATTTTTGTGTTTTACTGATAGGTCACCTTTTATCAAGGCTTGAGTGTGGGGGGGGTAGTCGAATAAAAGGGTTAAAGAAACCCTCAGTTGGACGATGATCACCATCACGAGAAGACCAGAAACAATAGATGAAATATGCAGAAGATTGCTTAAGAAGAATTAGTTATCCAAGAGAACGGCTCAACAAGTATGTGTTTTCATTAGACTTGAAGATGACCATGTTCTAGTCGGTTGGGAAGCAGACTCATGGTATATTGTTGCATATATGCGATGTTCTAAGAACGAAACTTTGTTCATGGAAGTTCTGTTAAGTTTTTGGTAAAGAGAGAGAGAGAAAGGAAAATTCTTAGTTTTTGTTGGAGCTAGATGAGTTCTTGCTGTGAATGTTTGACAGGAGGGGATCAAAGATTGGAACTCAGCCGAGCACCTACCATGAAAATACCGATACAGTAGAGAGAGTCTAGCAACATATCTTCTATATGAAAGAGGCTGTAGGGAAGATATTAAATCATCCCTTACCAGATTGCTAAATCGATTGTGTACTCTGTCAAGCGGCACATACTTAGATATGACAGCAGCACTCCATTTTAGGACGTATCTGGTACATATAAAAGTAGGGGATTTCATCAGGATTTATGTACTTTCTGGAGTGATAGAATGATTCAAAAAAATTTCTAGCAACCTTTGTAACAGATTTGATGTAAGTTTTCCATTTCATGTCTGAGATGAAAGTCAGTCTTAGGAGTTTATCAAACAAGAGAGCCATTCATTTCGACTCGAGGGAAGTGATGATCCGAGCATTGGTGGTGAAAAAAGAGAAGCTTAGTTTTAGAGTCATCAAAAAGTAACAAGCCCCTTTTTACCCCATTGCAGCACGTGCTCCAATTTGGAAGAGAGAGAGAGAAACATAAAAAGATCTTGATCATTAATGGACACCTTCTGTCAAAAATGATGGAAAAATTATGTTTTGTCAGTGTTCGCATTAATATATGAAATCGTAGAATTATGTCTGCAATTTAATTTTTCATATATAAATTATTATCAATTCTGATGACCTAAAGAAAAAAAACCTACAGTTGATATTTTATTTGCAATTGAGAATTTCTTTCCGAATTTATTTCAGATAGCACGGGTTGTCTGACTTGCTGTTTGCTTTCCAAAATAAATCGTGGAATTTTTTTTTTATTTCAATAGGATAGGACTGAATTATCGCGAATTGGAAAAAAATTGTGTTCAATAAACAAGCATGCCACATGAAAAACAAAGTAACAACTTAAAAACAAAGAAGTATACAGAAAGACATTTATTACGAAGTTGTGTCTGCAAATGATGTGCGTATATGTGTGTGTAAATAGAGAGGAATGTTTTTACATTCCGAGTTAAGTGCGCATATGGTGGCAAAGTGTCTTTGTAGAAGCCAGATCGAAAGAAGACAGAGATGATCTGACTGATGTTGTCTACAGCCGGTCCTGAATAGAAAAAAAAACAAGGAGAGAGTCTGTACATTCTTTTTTATAACGCCGATCATAGTGCCACATGCCCTCACAAAAAGAGGAGATAACTCGGGTCTGACGCCCTCTATAATTGTGTTGAGAAAAGGATGTAATGCTACGGGCCCTAAACAATAGACATAAAAAAATGACATCGGATGTTAAAAACATGTTAAAACATCGAAGCAGTTAGCGGTTAAAAATGAAATTGAAAGAGAACAATCGTCGTTCACTTAAAGAAATAAGAAGGAAAGAAAACGTCTCGATCTGGAATGTTTCAAAAATGAAAAAAAAGAAAAAAAAAACATATAAACATGTATAGAAAGCAGAAAGGCAAAAGAAAAACGATATAGAAATAGACTTCCATCTTCCCTTCCCTCATTCGCCGGGAAGACCTCTGTGTGACGGTGCGGATATATATATATTTATTTATTTACAAATAAATACGAATTGCTCTTTATCATAGTTTGAAAAATTGCAAGTAATAAAAACTTTTTGTAAGAAATAAACCTATTTTAATTCCTGCATATATATTTAAACGTATTGAAGTTATATTAAATTCATGCATCTTTGTTTTCAATTCCAGTCTATTTACAATTGTCATATAAGAACATACGATTCAAGAAATATTAAAAAGAGATTAATAAAAGCTTAATACATCTTCCTCGGATTTCACTCCTGATAATAAAAGAAAAGAACCAGTGTAGAATAGAATGACAAATTCTCATTCTTACATTTAAAACACCTTTATTGAGTTATCTTCGTTGTGCTGTAAATAAAAGGGAATGAAAGAGAAGGGTGTTAGTAAATGAATAAGTTCATAAGACAAATACAAAAATTAGAGAGTCCATGAGTAGGATAAATGTCCTATTTGTAAGGAACATAGACTAGTTCATATATGAGAAAGTTTGTATGTACGCATATGTTAAAGTCAGACTGTGTCAATGTGTGCATGTAGGTACATGTGTGTGTGTGTGTTACATTGAGTCCACGTGAGTGTGGCCGTAGTTATGTTAAATCTTTTGTATTCGGCCGTAGCCATGTTGGATCCTTGGGTTTTCTTGTTGAAGTTAACCCCATGACCAAACGGCCCGGGAGAGGGCTTGTGTCCCAAGAGAGAAATTTGGGGAGGTTGATCTGATCAACGTGGATGAGTTGTTGGAAGTGCCGTTTCGTGACTAAGAAAGAGTCTAGTAGGCGCTTCATTTTATAACTCCTGTCACACGTTCAGCTCGCCTGAGAGATGGTCTCTGATTGAGCAAGCACTAAACACCAGTAGTAAAATAACTTTTTTTTTTAAAATCATACTTTAGTTACGAAATTATATTTAGCAGAATGCATTTACGTTTCCTTGTACAAAATCAGTAATTTCTTTTGTTTACAAACGAAACAAAATAGATAAACTACTTTGTTATGCTTCAAAATATGAAAGGAATTTGGAAGCATTTAAAATGACAAATAGAAAATCATTTCTGGCGTTAATATTCTTAGCAAATCCTCATGTATTAATTAGTTTTAGGGGCGTATTTACAATCGAGATTAAAACATTACCATACGAAAGTTAGTTATACTTATATAACAATGTCGTCCAATAATTGAATGACCAAAAATACCGTCATTTCGGCTTTTGAACGAACCCGGAAAACAGTGAGCAGCTCATTTGTATCTATATAGATTGGGGGGGGGGGTCTTACTTACAAACACATAGAATTTTATTTTGTTTGATTTTATTTTTTCTGAGATCACTAGGTGTTTTATAATAACCGATGAAATTGTACATATATATATATATATATATATATATATATATATATATATATATATATATATATATATATATATATATATATAATAATAATCCAGGTAAAACATCCACAGGGTAGTAATCCAAAGAATTCCAACTTGGTTTATAAAAAAGTGCTCAATATTAAATAAAGCTTTTATATATGATTAGAATCCGATTTTAACCTTAGATCATATTTGGAAAAAATGATCTAAGGTTAAGATCGGATTCTAACTCTGCCTGATGAGATCTTAGTTTATAATAGCTGTTGATCGATAACATCGACATGCCAGTGTCGCAGATTTTGTACATGTCTGTGTAAATAAAAATAATCATATATATATATATATATATATATATGATTATTTTTATTTTCTCAGTCTATTCTTTAAACTAGTTCCAGTCACCACAATACCACACGTACGTTTTTTTTTATTTACAATATATATATATATATATATATATATATATATATATATATATATATATATATATTGTAAATAAAAAAAAAACGTATACACACAGGCGATAATGTTAAGTAGGATTGCCCATAGAGTGAATGTGGTATTGTGGTGACTGGAACTAGTTTAAAGAATAGACCGAGAGGACGACAGACGATCCCTATTCCTTCCCACCTAATTTTGGTCTTGTGCTACATCTTGTCATTTTATAAAGAAAATTGCTTTTGTGATTTTTTAATAAAATTTTACCGATAAATAAATTCGCCTTTTTGCTAGGAGCAAAGTGTAGTATCTCTTGTTATACGACACTTTATCTTTTCTGTTCTCGGCCAGGGAATGAGAAATCTTTTTAGACTGAGGCATTTTTTTTACATTTTGTTTCAAACCAGTTCCCCTTTTCGATGACCTGGATATTCCCCACATCAAAGACCGACCTTGTGTCTAACTCTGCCCTCGGGGGAGGCAAGTAAACAGGAACAATATATGCATTTATAAATAGGTTGTCTTAACAAGCTATTCATAAAACATAAAGGAGACATGCAAACTAGATTACACATAGTAATTAAATACATTAATCCCCATGAAATTTACTGCATATTATTTAGAGAGGTAAAAAGAATAGGTTTAAAGCATGAACACAATAAATTACAGCATCCCCATAGCGTCTTTGTCTGCCCCAAGACAGTCTGGAAATCAACAAGCAAAACAGGAAGAATTATGATCTCAACTTTTAACCATGCATTTTAACAAGAGCTGCCACAAGGTCTCGTATTGTCACAAATTTTTTTACCAAGGTGCACAACTCTGACGTATGAACTGATTTTCCTTGAATGGAGATAACTCTATCGTCCCTCCATTATTTGTGTTGATATAATTGTAAACCTGTATGCGTGCATTCACTGCACTGACCGTGATTATCTCCACTCATTGTGCCGGTCCAAAGATGTTGTGCGATTCAGTCAGTTCTGCAACAAAGAATTCTAATCCCAAGTAAAACCATGAGTCCAGTTTATAACAAGTAACATGTTTATTTGTTGAAGGTCACGAAAGATACTCATGTTATCAAATTGAATGGCAGACTTGCAAAATGAGATCTTTTATCCCGGCAAAATAAAGTATAAGCTTGATCAACACAATCCTTTAGCTAAGAGCCCCAAATAGGCACAACTTGCCTGGGGAGACACCCAACTCAAACTAACTGCCAGAAAGCCAAACGTCTTGTCATGCTCACAGGGCTAAGCCTCCCCCTTTCATCTCTTGGGGTCATTTTCTCCTGACCAGAAATCACAACACCACACATTGACATCACAGTTCATGCTGCAATCACACCAGCCACAGTTCTATTCTGAAGGAGATTCAACTTTTAGAAAGGGAACTAGCCTAGCTTCCAAGAAGGTCTTGAAAGGAAGATTGCTCATTGCCAACAGACCATAAAAGCTATGACAGCTTCACCAGGTTTGTGTGCCAAGCAGCCTGAAAAATCATCCCAAGAGACTGTCACACTCAATGTATACCTGGACCCGATGCCCAAAGCAGCAAACTATATGAGCAATACCATAATATCTATGAATCTGACCTCTTTGCTGAAAGTACTATCGAAGTAGGTGAGAAACTCATGACCTAACAAAAGCCCAACAAAAATGGTAAAAAATCTGTTGAAGTCTACTTGTTATATATATCAAGGACGTGAGTTTTCGTCCTTAAAGCAGGAAGTTTGAACAGTAAAAAGGAGTCTAATCCGAAAAATCAGAAATGATTCATCAACTCCAACGCCACAGCAATACACTATCACTGGCAACAAAGATGCACTTCAGTTGTTTCTCAATGGTAAGTCCGCTACCAAGCAGCAAATACCAAACATAGACCTACTTCAATATCTTCAAAACACTAGATTGACTGATCCGTTCTTACGTGAAGAGTGACCTTAATACTGATCAGGCCATCGGCCTAGATGATATTTTCACAGAGGATATTAAACACGTTGGACCTCTGACACGAAAATGGATCCTTCAGCTGATGAATAACTGCATGCTGACAAGAAATATCCCAAAGACCTGGAGAAAAAACAGAATCATCAATCTTCTCAAACCTGGCAAAGATCCTGCACATGTAAAGAGTTTCTGCCAGACCAATTTAGCAATTTAGAAGAGACAAACTTTCATTCTAACATTTAATAAAGACTTTTTAGTCGTCTTCGTTAGTATGTGAAGTAAAAAGAAAGAGGTTAGTATGTCCATAAGTATGGACGAAGGCAAAAGTAAAGGAAGTTTATAGATATAATCTCCCATGAGTAGGGAAGAGAGAATAGTTCGTAATATGGAATGTGTGTACACTGGCAACGGTGTCAGGATGCGTCCCTGTGTGTATGCATGTGTGTGTGTGTTTAGTCGCCATTTTGGCTTTTCGGTTCTTTATGGTGCCAGGTGTAGTAGTCGTCTACATGCCAAGATGTTTTAAGGCATCTCGTGCCTAAGAAGAAAAAGAAAGTGGCACATTGCACTGAAGTGTTATGCTAGCCCTCTGAGATTCGCCTAAGAGAATACCACTGATTGGTCCAGCCAAAGAGGAAGTAGATTGCTTGTACCAATCAGCGGGCAGCTAAGAATTCAATCAGACTACGAGATAGATGATGATGAGTCTATTTTAAGTCCCTATTTCTCGTTGCTCCCCACGAGGGTAGAGTTAAATATAAGGTCGTTTTTATTTGCATTGAAAATCCAGCTTACCAAACAGAAAAACTCAGAGTAAGGACAAAAAATTAAAAGTGCCTCAGTCTTGAAGGATCTCTCCCCTTCATTAACCGAGGACAGAAAATATGAAGTGCGATATAAGAACAGATATTACACTTTGCTCTTAGCCAAAAGTAAGAAATGCTCCTGATGAAAGTGCTGGTGGGGTAGTATATAAGAAGAGAATAATAAAGAAATGGAAAACTAAGATTCGTATGTATGTGCGGAAAACAGCTATATTTACCCGTAGAATCGTTTCGTAGTTTCCTTTCTGTTGTGTTAGTGAAATACTGAAACAGATTTACAAATGAAGCTTTTCTGTACTGATTTATGGTGGTAACTGAAACAGGAGAAAATTCACTTTACCTTATTTGTAAAAAAATAAGAAAAGAAAAGCAAAGATTAGAATACAATAAGAGTTGGATGCCTAATTATGTTACTCCGGATCTTGATGCTCCAACACTATGCAATGGAACGAGACGCATGCAACTGCATGCAATAGAAGCTGCCATACGAACTCGTGTGACAAAAGGCTAGCTGACATTCCTTCCCAAGATACTCATCACTCCGTCAAATTATTCAATTGAATTTAAAAGGCTTCAGTTCCCGGTTAAATTGTGTTTTGCCATGACAATTTACAAGCTCCAAGGACAATCCTTGGTAGTGGTTGGTCTAAACTCTATTTCACCCTGCTTTAGCCATGGGCAGTTTTATGTAGGATGTTCCAGAGTAGGCTCCCTACAATGTCTATACATATTAGCACCAGAAGGTAAAATATCAAACATTGTATATCCAAGAGCTTTGTACGAATAACTGTTACCTCTGTAAAGGAGGATCATGTTATAAAGTAGGTATCTACAGGGACGAGGGTTTCGACTGCTTAACAACCGAAACTCACCAAATTATTTTACCTCCAATTAAGAAAATTATTAACTTATAAGTTGTGATGCTGAAAAGAAAATTAATACATGACCGCAAGCAATTTAAACATTACATTAACATTACATTATCTAAACTTTCAAAAGGTTCAATAGCTTTGTAAGTCTATGGCATATGTGAAAATAATAGGTAACAGCAACACAAAAGTACAGTTTCATTTAATGAAATACGATTTTGTGACGTTGAAAATTCTGAGGATCAGATTGTCTCCTAAACTAATGAACAGATCATTATGAATTTTGGAATATATATTGTAACTATTATGGTGAGTAACATGGGCAGATTAATATTTTTGTAAACTCTAACATTCAGGGAATGCATATATATAATGTTAGGTATATGTTTATATATATATATATATATATATATATATGTATATTTCGTTGTAAAGGATAAACTCCTAAACTAATGAACATATCATCATGAGTTTTGGAACCCAACTGATAGATGTAAGGGTGGGCAATATGGAGTATGTTTAGTTTAATTTCGTTTAATACAAAGGCGGTGAAAGTCTTTTATGAAAATTCAAATACCTCCGATTGTGTTAAATTTTAATAATATGTAGTAGATAGCATGTAATAAATATTCTTCAAATTTCAGTTTCTTTGAATTAATTTGAAGGGGTTTAGAGACCTCAATACTGGCAAAAGCTAATATTTGAAAATCAAATTGTATCCCTTTTCATAAGACACTAATTAAGCAAGATTCCCTGATTGTCAATTTCTTATTAAGCTTAAGCCTTAAATTTTAGACATTTTTGAGAATAAAAATCATGTAACCACTTTTGATCAAAATCGGAATAAGGATTCAAGACATAAGGTTTAATATCATTATATATTGATTTTAATGGGACATAACATTTGTGCAAAACAGTTCTGTTCGGGGAATTAATTTTACTCATCCTTGGATGGGTATTCTACTAGAAATTTATAAAACTAATTCACAAGATATTAAGATTTTTATGCTAAACACAAATATTTTATTTTTTAATTATTAAGGAAATAAGTCTTACATGAAAACCAAAGAATAAATAAATATCAATATCTGCCTTTGCTCAAGAACCTCTGCCCAATTTAACTAACATTCCAGTTTTATCTGAGATAACCAGGACGTTGGTTAAAGTGTACATGTTATCTTGGGGTTCTGACCTCAATCCTCGGCAAAGACGATTTAACAAATCAATTGAGATAATTTGTTTTAGATATTGAACGGGTAGATCATCTATTAGTATATAATTTAGTTGAGAATAGCAGGAAATGGGACAGTCGAGGGGTCAGCAGAGGTCAACTTCGATAAAGCTGGGTTGAAAATTACATAGGATGTGGCAATGTTTTAAAATGGCTCAAAGAGAGACGGTGATAGCAAGTGGCAATCCATTTAAAAACAGGCAGTGTCAGATGTATAATGATAGCAGCTGACGAGATATAACTAATTAGCAATTTTGATCTCTCTCTCTCTCTCTCTCTCTCTCTCTCTCTCTCTCTCTCTGGTCAGTAATTGGGAATGAAATCATGTTGAATAAATGTTTAAATGAAAACTTGCAAGACAGGTATTTCCTACTTTTGACAAAAGTGTGGGCAAGAAGAGTAAACGAGGTATGAACTTTTAATAAATGACTCGCTTTCTTCCATCTTTTGTCAGATTCGTCCTTTTAAAGGTTTAAATGAAAACTTTAATTGCAAGACAAATATTTCTTACTCTTGGGAGATCACGATGAAAGTGCATACAAAAAGAGTACCCAGTAAACAAGGTAAGAATAACTTTTGTGAACTTTAATATTTCCGTAATGATGGCTGTAACTAGGTTGCAGTGTGTATGACACATGGTTGAGTATGCAACATTTGTTATTTGTAAAATGGAATGCGAACTATATACCTCCAGTATTTTTAACAGAAATTTGGGTTCAAAATTCTATGAGAGTTTGGCACATGGAAGGCCAGAGAGTAAAACAGCCAAAACATTGTTTTGTTTTACTTATAGTCAAAACATTGTTTTGTTTTACTTATAGTCAAAACATTGTTTTGTTTTACTTATAGTCAAAACATTGTTTTGTTTTACTAATAGTCAGAGAGTAAAACAGCCAAAACATTGTTTTGCTTTACTTATAGTCAAAACATTGTTTTGCTTTACTTATAGTCAAAACATTGTTTTGTTTTACTTATAGTCAAAACATTGTTTTGTTTTACTTATAGTCAGAGAGTAAAACAGCCAAAACATTGTTTTGCTTTACTTATAGTCAAAACATTGTTTTGTTTTACTTATAGTCAAAACATTGTTTTGTTTTACTTATAGTCAGAGAGTAAAACAGCCAAAACATTGTTTTACATTACTTATAGTCAAAACATTGTTTTGTTTTACTTATAGCCAGAGAGTAAAACAGCCAAAACATTGTTTTGCTTTACTTATAGTCAGAGAGTAAAACAGCCAAAACATTGTTTTGCTTTACTTATAGCCAGAGAGTAAAACAGCCAAAACATTGTTTTACATTACTTATAGTCAAAACATTGTTTTGTTTTACTTATAGCCAGAGAGTAAAACAGCCAAAACATTGTTTTGCTTTACTTATAGTCAGAGAGTAAAACAGCCAAAACATTGTTTTACATTACTTATAGTCAAAACATTGTTTTGTTTTACTTATAGCCAGAGAGTAAAACAGCCAAAACATTGTTTTGCTTTACTTATAGTCAGAGAGTAAAACAGCCAAAACATTGTTTTGCTTTACTTATAGCCAGAGAGTAAAACAGCCAAAACATTGTTTTGTTTTACTTATAGCCAGAGAGTAAAACAGCCAAAACATTGTTTTGTTTTACTTATAGCCAGAGAGTAAAACAGCCAAAACATTGTTTTGCTTTACTTATAGTCACCCGACAACAAGGCAGACTGAGACATAATGGATAACTGTGAATTATTTATATGAGGCATCTTTAGTGGAGCGAAATCTTTGTTTGCATTACATTTAAATTTCTGCATGTTGGTTCAGTCGAAAAGACAGGGAGCAGGGCGGGAATTTCAAAGGCAAGCGGTTCGAGGAAAATAGCTGTAATGAGTTTAAAGTTTTCCGACATGAACCTCTCCAGTGAAGGGGTTGATATCGCTGCTTGTTGGGTTTTCATGTTGAGGGGCTACAAATGCAGTAATAAGAACTAAAATGAGGAAAACAGTCTGAAAATTGTAACAAGGAAAATGACTGGTTTCCAAAATACACATATTATCACTTTACTGGAATAATGATAAAAAAACATTCACTGCTTCAGATAGTACCTGACTTCTTATCCAATCCTTTATTTATATAAGAGTCAGGGCCATACAAAGTATTACTGACACATCTAGGGAGACGCCTTGGGCAGGTGCTATTTAAAGCAGTCGTGCTTGCTTTGACAGAATACACAAACGACTTGACTCTCTAATGGATGAGTGCTCGTCTTCTTCTTCTCTATCATTATTTCCATGGTAGATGCTCAATTAAACTCCAACCAATAGTTCTTCTGTAAACCATTCACAGATAGAACTCGTCTCCCTACCACCACTGAAAAGTAATTTCCTTTCTTCCTCTGTATAACTAAAACAAACCAGAATGTTTAATGCGGCCTAGCCTTCGCAGGTAAATTGAATTGGAACAAATACATTGAAGACATTGCCAAGGCTGTCGCAAAGAAGGTTGGCTCCCTCTACCGTGCTAGTAAACTCCTCACACCTGACATTATCGTGTATCTCTACAAAGCCCCCATCCACCCATGCATGGAGTATTGTTGTCACATCTGGGCTGGTGCATCATCTACTAGTTTCTCCCTCCTTGACAAGGTCCAAAAAAGATTCACCAACCTAATAGGTCCCTCACTGTCAACCAAGCTCCAGTCCCTGTCCCATCGCTGCAATGTAACTGTGCTTGTTTTACAAATACTTCAATGGATTGTGCTCCGATGAATTGGCTACTCTGGTGCCCCCTCGACGTAAATTCACTAGACCAACTCGACAATCAACTAAATCCCATTCATTCACTGTGGAGGTCCCCAGATGCTGGAGAGCCTTCTACTCAAATAACTTTTCCTCTTGGTGCTGGCCTCTGGAACTCCCTCCCTGCCCTCTGTTTCCCCGACGGTACTGACATACAGAAATTTAAAACTAATGTAAACAGACATCTCGCTGCACAGATCCTAATTTAGGTTGCCCCCCCCCCCCCCAACCTTCTCCCTGTTTCTTTTTTCTCAGTAGCCTCTTACGTCTGCAGTGGCGGTCTGCCTTGTTTGGGGTGAACTATGTTAAAAAAAAATGAATAGAGTTCCTTTCCAAGAATTTCCCACATGTGGAACACATTGCCATGGAACTGCTTGCTTGCAGACTACAACATTGTCGTTTTCAAATCACATGGCAACAAATACTTGTCGAGTTGTCCCTTTAAGTAAACAAATATTGTCCATTCCATTCATCATTCACATAGTACTGTTCATCTGCGAATCTCGAATGGACATTGTTATAGAAGCAAAGAAGAGGTTATCAGTGATCTGATTATACAGACGCCAACACATGGAACAGTTTAAGTTGGTCCATCCTATAAAACGTACACAAAACAGTTGACCGATTATACTGGTTCTCAAATCGAAGATCTTCACAGAGCCATGACGAACAGAGAACTATGGAAAAGTTAGGTCAATATAGTCCAGACAACCAGCCCAATTTGATAAGTTGACTGATAATTCATTCATCATTAACTCTAATTCTCGGGTTGCTTTGTAAGTAGTTAAAAAAAAGAAATATCAAATCTTACTTTTAAAATAAAACAAAGAAAACAAATCAATGGATTCATTATTTTGTATTGTTGTTGGCTCCATCGATCTCGGGAGATCATGGGGGATGTGCGTCGTGGTCTTGGTTAGAATCGTACCCAGGGCTGCAACAGGCTGTGTAGTCTTTTTTTTTTCTTTTTTCTCATCTTTCTGTTTTTTTTAACAGTGAGCATGTGATGGGGCGACTCTTTTCTTTTGTGCCCTGCGTGATCGCTTCTCCCTCAATCGGGTGTTTCTCCTCTCCTCAGCTGCACTGATGATGTTCCGGATGACGTTTCGCCAACCTTGGCGGTTTAAGGCAGTGGTCTCGAGCTGAGAGGGGTTGAGTCCGACAGCTTTAAGATCCCGCTTGCAGACGTCCTTGTAGCAGAGTGTGGGGCGTCCAGTACGCCTTGTGCCAGTGGCAAGCTCTCCAAATAGCATGTCTTTGGGGATGCGGCCGTCGTTCATGCGAAGCACATGGCCCAACTAGCGGAGGCGTCTAGCTTGCAGCATAGCATACATGCTGGGCAATCCTGCCTTAACCAGGATGTCGATGTTGCTGACTCGATCCTGCCAGGTGATGCCGAGGAGTCTGCGGAGGCAACGAAAGTGGAAGGCGTTCAGTCTGCGTTCCTGATGAGAATAGTGTCCATGCCTCACTACCATAGAGGAGAGTGCTCAGCATACTGCCCGGTATACTTGCATATTTGTGTTGGTAGTCAGCATACCATTTTCCCAAACTCGTTTGGTCAGGCGGGCCATTGCTGTTGCTGCCTTGCCGATCCTTGTGTTAAGCTCAGAGTCAAGGGAAAGGCTGCCTACGATTTTTGAGCCGAGGTAGGTAAACTCGTCCACAACCATGAGGGTGTGTTCACCAATGGAGATGCTTGGAGCATTACTAACGTTCTGGCACATTACCTCTGTTTTCTTTAGACTGATGGACAGTCCAAACTCGTTGCATGCAGCTGAAAAGCAGTCAACAAGACGCTGCATGGCTTCCTCTGAGTGTGCAGCAAGGGCAGCATCATCTGCAAAAAGGAGATCTCTGATGAGAACCTTCTGAACCCTTGTTTTGGCTCGCAGACGTGCGATGTTGAATAATCCACCGTTGCTCCTGGTGTGAATGAACACGCCGGCAACAAACTCATCAAATGCATACGAGAGGAGCAAGGAAAAGAAAATTTCGAAGTGTAGGGGCAAGAACGCATCCCTGTTTAACACCGTTTTTTATTGGGAACGGTTCAGAGCTCGATCCATCAAATTGGACGGTCCCTTTCATGTCTTCATGAAAGGACACGATTAGGCTCAGAAGCTTGGGCGGACATCCAATCCGCTGAAGGAGAGCAAACAGTCCATCTCGGCTGACCAAGTCAAAAGCTTATTCTGTATATTTTATTGGAAATGTGAGAATTCTAGAAAAGCTTTACTGTTATTTTTTTTTCAGCCCTTTAAGGCCAAAACTTCAAAAAAGATTTGTTATCAAAAATTTACTTTCCTTATAAAAACTGCATAACCTCAAAATATAGATTTCAAAATATGACTACAAAGAATTATAACGAAAGCGTCAGAGTACTGGCAATAGTAGATTTAGAAAAGTAGGGTCAGTTATCAATGGACAACAAAACAAAACATGGGAGGAAGTGAGAAGGATACATTTGAGAGAAAAAGGGATAAATAAAATCCTGGCCAGAGATAGGTTTGTTTGGAAATCAATTTCTAAAAACCGTTCAACACACGCTAACATGTAAAACAGACGTTAGATCGAATTTGGTAATAACTGTTTTATAAAGTTTTAATTTCCTTAAAATGATAATAATTTTAACAACTGCATTTATATCTGACTTTCAGGCTAATAACAAAGTGTAGTATCTGTTTTGTTATTGGTCAGAGGAGAAGTATTGAGACTTAGAAAAGTTTTTTATCTACTGACAAGTCCTAAAGATAAGAGTTCATTTGTGTCAGATGGATGGTGAGACAACACTGAAGATTGGTAACAATAGTTGAAACTGGACAGAATTTTGCTATTTAATAGAACGGCTCAACAAGATTTTGTTAACATTGGACTTGAAAACGACCATGTTGTAGTCAACTGGGAAACAGCTTTATGGTACTGTGTTCCATAGGCTGAACGTTTTTTGAAAGAAACTTTGTTCATTGAAGTTCCATTTAGTTTTAAGTACACAGAAAAAGAAAGGAAAATTATTTATAGTGGTTGTAACTAAACGAGTTTTTTGTGGTTGTTTTACAGGGGGAACCATAGATCTGACCATAATCGAGCATCTACTCTGAAAATAATTATAAGTAGAGAAAAACAAGCAACATCTCTTCTGTGAGAAAGAGACTGAAGGGGAGAGAAGATTACATCTGTAATAGAATGGGGGTGTTGGTCCCTTCCTTACATTTATCGTACAAAATGAATTGAACGAACACCAACCGAGTAACAGGCAACAAAAAAGGGTTTATTTAACAGAGGGTTTGAACTGTGTCCAAGTGAAGAAAAGAGGCTGCCAGGTCATCAGCAAATATATTCCCAGTGGAGATGGCTGCTGCTGGAACGATGCAGGGGAAAGGCAGGAGAGAGATGTTTCTTCGTTGCTGGCCGATTTCTCTCTGCTGAATTCTTCAACTGACCAGGTTGTAGAAAATAGTCCATGAGGGGACAGTTGTTATCAATACGCCCTGCAAGCCAATTGGTCAGTGTATGACCAATTTGCTCACAGGTGACGAGAAGAAATAGATCCTATTTCAGTCTGCTACACATCCTCCACTATTCTGAAGTCGTTTTTGTACTGTCAAGACACGAAAGGGTGCTCTGAGCGGCACCTCCCTAAATGTGGCAACAGTATTCCATCTTAAGACATATTTCAGTCTTATAAAGGTAGATGGTTTGTTTCCTAAATGAGATACCTTCTTGAGCGGTAGAATGATGTAGCAATTTTTCAAGTTACATTAGCAACGGATTTGATCTGGGGATGAAGGTCAGGAGTTAAGGTCACTCCGAGAAGCTTATCAAAGCAGAGGGGAGCTTCTTAAAAAAAGAGCCATTCATTTTAATAGGGGCAAAGTGAAAATCCAAGCATTGATGGTGAAAGGAGAGAAGTTTGGTAAGTAATTGTCACCAGCCAGAAAACTACAACACCCACATTAACCGCGGCCCCATGTCATATTCAGACTTCATGAGGAGGCAGGTAAATGGCAATAATCTCGTCTGTTTTGAACAGTTCCTTTCTCACAGAAAACGTGTTGCTAGTCTTTCTCCACTCTATCCTTATTTTGATGGAAGATGCTTGACTGAGTTCCAATCTCTGATTCCTTCTTGTAAGACAATCACAGTAAGAACTCGTCTTATTAACAACAATTTCAATTTCTTTGTCTGTGTTCGTAGCATCAGGCAGAATTTTCATGAACAGAGTTTCTTTTCAACAACTGTCGCCCACATTACTACAGGACTACTTCCGTGCAGACTAAAACATGGCTGTCTTCAAAGCAAATGACCACAAATATTCCTCATAAATCGTATTTATAAATAATCAAATTTAGTTCATTACATTACTAATTTTCGATCCTCTTATAATATTCTGCATCATTCAATCTAGAATCCATTAATATCGTAAACTCTTATCCTCGAGTGGTTTTTGGCCTTGGTTATTAGTGACTCACTAGGAAAATAAGAAAGATCAAAGTAAAATGGAAAAAACAAAAACAATCAATTCATTATGTAGAAAAAAACGAAATAATATTTAAACAGAGATGTCGCCAAGATTAAGTCCAAATGGAAAAAAAGAAAAACCGTCTCTCTCAACTGTATAAAAAAAACGTCGTTCAGTTCAACATAAAAAAAATCCAGCACTATTCTTTTCTTTCGTTCGCTTTCCAATCCCATGTTCAGAACGATCTCCACGTCCTTTTTATGCCAGGGTGACCACTTTTGCGATGGATAGCCCTGATTTGGTCGGATTCTGGACTGGGTGTTGATACAGAACACACATGGCCCTGGGGTTCAGCTGCTTTTCTAATTAAGTTAAACCATCGTTGCGGTACGCGTGTCAGACTATCCGCTCGGTTATATTCTGACTTTACTAAGGTAATGTCCACTGACAACCTGTACTCTTCTATCAAGCTTAAGAGCGCACCCAGTCGTCGTCTTATCAGCATTTCGCTTGCTGCTTTAGTATGCACCCTGGACTTTCCAGTGCGTGATGTGCGATTAGCTAAAACTGAACCGGTTGTATAGCTGCTGAAATAAATCTCTTGTCGTCCGCCATAATAGCGCGTGCTCTCGTTACAATCTGCCCTAGACTTCCGTATATTTTATTGAAAAGAAAAACCCGGTGATAAGAATTCTAGAAGAACTTTACTGGTATTCTTTAAAATATACAGTTATATTGTGATACTATGAACTGCCCCCTCCACAAGCCAAGACCCCGGAGAATGTGAGGAAATGATTTACCCAAAAAAGGAAAGGTGATCAAAAGTAAGATGAATGAACAGCTGAGAAAAAAGGTGCAATTAGTTATTTTTGATGATCAGCTTAGGGTGACTGAGACAAAAGACCGGACATAAGATTTCCGGTCGGAAGTCAATATATTTAGCAGATTTGAGCAGATCAGGGTAAATGCGAAGAATCAAACTTTGGTAGTTCCATTAATCATTTATAATCCTCAAAATATTCTTCATCATTCAATCTACAATCAATAAATCTCATAAACATTTATCCTCGAATGATTATTGGCCTTGATTATTAGTGACTCATTAGTAAAAAAAATGGAAGATCTATCTTTTAAAATAAAATGGAAAAAACAAAAATAGTTGATTCATTATTTTATATATTTTATTAAAAATAAAAAAAACTGAGAAGATAAGAATTTTAGAACTTTTATGGTAAGCAGTTATGCAATCAAATGATGCTGGCTTCATTGTCAATAGAAACATTTTGAAAATATTCATACAAAAACGACTATATTTTATCACCGTACCCCAAACCTCATTATTGATGACTACACCCTCGAGGCTGTCGAGGACTTCACATACCTCGGCTCCACCGTCTCCAGTAATCTCTCCTTGCCTGCAGAACTATACAAACGTTTCAGCATCGCTCGCTTAGCGAAGAGAATCTGGAATAACCAGATGCTGATGACCAATACCAAGATGAAGATGTGCTGGTTTTTTGTACTTAGCACACTGCTCTATGGCAATGGATTTTGGGTCCTCTACTCCCACCAAAAGAACAGACTTAACACATTCCACCTGCATAACCTCAGAAGAATCCTATGAATCACTTAGCAGGACCACATCTCAAACAAAACCGTCTTTGATAAGGCATACATCCCCGAGCATGTTTGCTTTACTCACCCAACGACAACTCTGGTGGCTTGGTTATGCCAGGTGAATGGATGATAGGAGGACCCAAATAGTATTCTTTATGGCGAGTTCTTAATACCTGTCCTCTGATACAAGGATGTCTGCAAGTGAAACATGAGGGCAGATGGCATCGAGCCAACAGGCTGGGAGTTCATGGCTGAAGACTGCAGAAAAGCTATATAAGGACATACTCCACGAGGAGTGAGGAGAAGATGGAACAGTAGTTGAAAGGGAGGAGAGCACAGATGACAGAGGGCTGCAACAGAGCACTCACAACCAGACACCACCTACATCTGTGGAAACGACAACAAAGCCTGCTTACTCAGGATAGGCTTTCACAGTCACAGTAGATTCTGCAGTTCGGCACCGGACTAATCTGAGTTGCAGAACTCCATTGTCTCCTGAGACAGACGGATGCAAACATGTATTTTCATTTAACTGGAATTACTGCAACAACTTCTAAAAATATTTTATCAAAAAGATACTTTAATTATAAAAATTGATAGTACTAGCACTATGTATATTATGTATAGGATTGACATGTATCGAAATCCTATGATATTAACTGACCAACAGTCTGTGTGAAAACACACAAGCCATGCCCAAAAATTCCATACAAAAACAAAATAAGATTTTTCTTTCCCAGAGTAATATTTATCCCAAAAAACAAAAATGGCTGTCACATGATATGTTTTTAACTATGTCTGCTGCATCTCTTCGATTAAAATCCTTTTAATGCGCCAACACCTAAAAGGTCCTTTCTGGAGCCGATTTTATTAACAGTGAGGTTTTCGTCAAGAAACCAAGTCGGAAAAATATCAGCACACGCTTAGCAGAGGACGATTTTTCGACTTCCCTCATTCTCTTGGGCTGCAAGGCTACTACTATTCATTTTCAACTCACACACACACGTTTATGCACCCTGACTAAAAGCGACACACACACACAAATACCTACACTGTCCCAAGCAATTCTCAACTCACACGCACAAACGTTCGTACACTTACACACACTAACAAAGGCAACACACACACTCATACACTTATGCAAAGCATCACAAAAATGTCTACACTGTCGCACACGCATGTATACACATAAATTACAGACAGAAACACATAAATTTTATTACCTTTCGAACTTAATTGAACATTTCAAATGAAAAATTAATGTTTATCAATTATCATGCGTTCGTTCTTTAAACAATGCTTTCTTCTTTCGTTCATTCTTCATTGGTATGTTTTTATCTGCCCGTTTCTACTTGGTATTCTTAATTTATTTTTTTTACTCATTCCTTATTTTATATTTTTTTATCTTTTGTATTTTCCCTAGAACATAACATCATCATCATCTAGTCATAGAAGTCTAACGGATTTTGCTGACTTTTGCAAGCCACTTGACTTTATCCTCCATCACAGCAGGTAGATCTTCATGGGTGCATTGTGAGTTCTCTTCTAGTTGCTTGATGTACGTTCTGTGTGGTCTCCCTGTTGAACCACATCCGTGTTTTGGCATCCACAAAGGAACATCGCTAATGATTTCATCCTTAGCTCTCAAACAGCGTCCAGCAAATCTGTTTCTTCTCTCTTTGATCAGGGATGACATCCAAGAAAGGTGTCCGTATAGTTGCTCTCTCGTGGAGTACAGCCTCCAGCAGATGTTAAGAGCAGCTCTTAGACTTCTGGTGTATGCACTGTGATTTTTTTCTCCAATCTTTTGATAAAAGTTCAAATGCTACTTCCATATGTTAGATTGCAGAAGGGGAGTCGGAGGGATGGTTCCCTAAAAGTTGGGTGGTGGGAATAAAAGCAGAAGTCGAGAAATCGCGTGACTTCCGCAAGAAAGGGGTCTGTCTCTTAGCCTGCTGACAACTGACCTGAACATACGAGAGACATGACTGTCCCGATCAGCCCCAGCAAGGGGTGTGGGCACGGTCGCATACAGGTAGCAAAAAGTCAGCCTGTCTTTTATATGTTATTGATATCTTTCCCTCCAATTCCCCCTCTCTCTCTCGTACATATGCATTTTAGCTTGTTCTGTTTAAAAGAAACCTTTTAAAACCAAACTGGCATCCACATGGTTTTCTATCAACAGCCAAGTTTAACCACGCAAGCATTGACTGGGTTACAACAGAAGATGCACAGGTGTATTATGTTTATACACCTGACAGAAGGTATTACTGGACGATTTAATATATTTAGATCTTCCTTTGCTAAAAGAAAGATTCATATCATTCTCGATGACTGCACATCCAAACATTACATCAATGCGATACATTGACCTATATTATTTCTGATCTTCATAAACAACCTCCCTGATGCAATCGCGTCTGAGATGGGTGTATTTGCTGATTACACCAATCTCTATTCCTGGTAGGAGGGTAAATCGATTCTCCCACACACATGCAGGACAATAGCTGAATCCTTGGAAAATGGTATCCAGCCAGTAGTATAATAAGGTCAACAATGGATTGTCACATTTAAAGCTACCAATACAAAGCTCCTTTCGTTTAACAACAACAAAAAAAACACAACCTTTACAACCACTGATTGACATAGCTAATAGCACCCTTCTTGTGAGTCCAACATTGGCCTGACATTATCAGAAAGTGAAATAAGTACATAGAAAATGCTGTCAAGTCTGCAACTAAGAAGGTACCAGTCTTGAAAATTTTGTTGACTTCCAGGTTGCTTTCATCTTGTTCACTCCAACCCAAGCGGTTTGGAGAACAAATAAAATACCTTATTCAAATAATTATAACATGTGTAGTTCTTCTCCAATCCCTGAACCTCATATTATCATTTTTATACCTTTTTTATCCTTATAATTCTACCCTTTTCAAGTTTGTTAGATGGATAACAACCCTCTAGAAAATAATACTTTAAATATTTTATATTTAGAAAATTACATATTTTTCTAAATTACAGGAAAGTACTTTTGTACCCAGAAGTTAAAGTTGTCTCCCTTGCATTGAAAGAGATTTTAAAGCAGAGTTGTCTCCCACTGTATTAGGACCAGACAATAATAGGACAACAAATAAGAAATACTCAATAGAGGTTCGCTCGGTGACAGACAATTAAATTTCTCCTCATTTCAAAGTAATTATTTTTCAGTGGTAATTTATAAAAGTACTACACCAATTTACTTGCTAATTTTGGCTATTTGAAAATGGAAGATTATAAAAATCGTTTTAGGCACTTAATGCTTTCTCCTTTTCTATAAATTCAAAATGCCTCTCAAACAACAAAAATATATGTTCAAAGTTAGGGTTAGGGTGAAGATGCTTTAGCTGACAGAAATGTACAAAAGTGGTTCACAAAGTTTAGAGCTGGACATTTTAGCCTTAATGATGAAGAACGCAGACCACCCTTTACAGATGACGACTAAATTAAGACATCGATTGAGAATATCTCACATTACATAACACGGAAAGGCTTAACATAACAAAATTCAGCATTCAATTCACTATTTAATAACATGTACTTTTTAGACTTTTCATTTAAATTCGACACAACTTTTCGAACAACATGATATATGAATATAAATATATGTATCTCACTATCAGTTCAGTGACTAAGTAGTGGGGTTCCCATCATGAGCAAATTTTAATTTTTACTTCAAGTATTTTCAAAAGTTTAGTTTTTGGGTAGCATGTCAAAGCTTAGGGTCTAAGCAACAATTTTGGTCCGAGTGGACAAAGATCACATGAAGTCTTCATACATTCCCGCCATTTTCCAAGATGGCCGCCATCAAAATCTAATAATGTCAATTTCTGAGAAACTATTCAATGTAGATACCTGAATTTGGTATCTATACCCAGGTTTTTATAGTCTAGGAATCAGATGAAACCATTTCTCACAACATCAGAGTATTTATTTGTCCTAAAATGGTAGAATTAAAGATGGCCGCCACCAAAATCATATATCGTTTATACTACCCAAACCACTAAACCTTCAGTCATGCTTGCTTAAGTTTTCATGCTCTGATCAAAATTGCATAATCTCAAACTAGTTGATACAATGAATGTAAATAATTACCAATGAAAGATTGTATTAATTTAATTTCATGACAGTAATTATAACAAGTTGTTAACTACATTTATATCTAATCTTCAGGCTAATATCAAGTTGTAATATCCGTTCTCTTGTTCAGAAGAGACTTTTTGTAGATAACTGTTACTGATCAAATAATGACCACACCCACATTAACCGCAGTCACATTCAGCACTGAAACAGGTAAATAGCAATTATAACAAGTTAATGATTAAATATAGAGACGCTGGAATTCAACGGCTGAATAAATTTTATTTGAAATGCATAAAAGGTATACAAAAATATTACTTTTTAAAGTTTTTCTTTTAAGTTGCTATGAAGATACATCGTTTTGAGTGTTCAATCGGCGAAACGATTAGTCAGTGCATGTATGAAAAAATTTAAACATTCTGATTATTTGTATTTATACTCAAAAATTTAAAATATATAAGACATGTTACAATAAAACATAATAATATATCGACAGATTAAAATTAAATGTGGTAAAAAATGTATATACATAATCAGAGTGTAGTTTGTAGAGTTTTGGGTAAATTAAAAATGTAAATCAATTATACTTGAGGCACCCCAAATAATAACAGACCAAAAAGAACACATGTTGGCTCACCATCGACATAATTTTTCTTTTTACTTCCGTGTGAGTTATAAACAACAACCTTGCCTTCGCAGATGTTTTTACAAAACATTTTGTTTAGTAAACTTTAGAGATTTATAAAAAATAAATGTTTAATTAAAAACGTCACAAAATTTTTTTATTATACAAACTGTATAAACAAAGAAAACAAATTTAAACCCCAAAAACATTGAAATAATTAGATATTGTGCCATTTATTTACAAGCATGATATATATTTTTAAAATTATTTTTGAATATTTATTTATCGTTGCAAAATTTACTGTTTTACAAAAATATTTGAATAAATATTGGAGTGTATTAAAAAGGCACACAGAAAATACCTTTTGCAAAACGGTTATTGACCATTTGGCTAGGAACAATATAAAGTATTTTTTCTGATACTACATCAGTAAAGGAGAAATCCTTCTAGACTGAAGCAATTTTATTTTGCCCCATTTGGGAGCTGGATTTTACTCATATTAAAAACCGCTCTTACTCTACCCTCATGGGGAGGCAAGTAAATAAGGACACCTGCAATTTTTAAAAATATTTGTATGTTTCATTTGTATATTATATACGGCATATCACATTGACGCAGCAGTTCCCGCTAGATCAACAAAGTTAAGCAATAGTCAATACTAGATGAGTAACCATTTTGGAATACCAGGTTCTGTATAGCACTTAGCTATGGGCAAATAATGTCGCCAACTTGCAGTGCCTTGCATGGCAGGTATGACAAAAATCCCTGAATGACTGTCACCAATAAAATGTCAGAAACCAGGAAGGGGTTCCTCCTTTAGGAGTGATGAAAAACCCAGATGGTTATGTGATGATGGTGATTTGTATATTATGAAACTTTTGTAAATATAATTATGTATTTAAAAAAATTTTTTTACTTATGCGTGTCCATACAAATTTAATATAATCCCCTCTTTTTATTTTATAAATCTGCAAAGTTTTGAAAACAAAAAGTTTTGTAAACCACTTATTTTAATGTTTCATGTTTAAATTGTTTTAATTACAAAGAGTTTATAATATTTTTTAATTAAAAATGTATACTTTTATAAATTTCTTAAGTTTACATAACAACACATAAAAAATGTGTTTTGTTTATAATTACAAAAAGTTTATAATATTTTTTGATTAAAAATGTATACTTTTTATACATTTCTTAAGTTTACATAACAAAACATAAACAAATATGTGTTTTGTTCATAATTAACCCGGAAGTAAAAAAAAATAGTGCCGAGTCAACATCTGTGTCTTCTTGAAAATGTTGATCCACAAATATCACAGATATAAGGTTTTTGCCTAATATCCATGACGTTTTAAATTAAAAAAAGTTATTAAATGTTTAAAAATGCAGATCTATAACCTTTAAAAGAATAAAGTTATTCTCTAATATGTTTTCGTATGTGTCTTTTTAAATTAGAACTGTTAGTAAATGTGGATTCACATACTTTACAAGAATACGGTTTTTCACCTGTGTGTGTTCGCATGTGTAGTTGTAAGGCAGAATTATTTGAAAATGCAGATCCACATACGTTGCAAGAATAAGGTTTCTCTCCAGTGTGTATTCGTATATGTTTTGTTAAATCTGAACTGCTGGAAAAGGCAGACACACACATTTTACATGGGAAAGGTTTTTCTCCTGTATGCATCCGCAGGTGTTGTTTTAATGTAGAACTGTTTGAAAATGCAGATTCACATATGTTACAGTAATAGGGTTTCTCACCAGTGTGTGTCCGCATGTGTTTTTTCAAGGAGGAATTCTCTGAAAATGCAGATCCACATATTTTACAAGTATAAGGTTTCTCACCAGTGTGTGTTCGCACATGTCTTTTTAAGTCAAAACTGCTCATGAATGCTGATTTACAAACTTCACAAGAATAAGGTTTTACTTTGGCATGGGTTTCCATTCTTTGAATAATACGTTTATGAAAATATTGATCCACTCTCTTCAGAGGATTGAGATTCCGTAAACAATAAATGTTAATTCAAGGAGTTCATTAATATTCAAGTATAAATGTTATCTGTGAATGCAAAAGAAATATGATTTAAAAAATGTAATATTAAAAATAATAAGTGACAACAGTAAATACGATTCCAATTGGTAAAAATCTATAATCACAACCCACTCGCAAACACTGTTTCCTTTTTTTCCACATGTTTTTATTTCTCAAAAAAATCTATATCACAATCCATTTTTGCACATGCATGCACGATTTTGATCATTTTTGTAAAGAATACAGCATAATCACATTGACACACTGGTTCTTGTTAGATCATTGAAGTTAAGCAATGGGTAACCATTTAAGAATAATAAGTATGTAGAAGGATGTCAACACCTTGCTGCAAAAACTGCAAAAACCTAACGTCGTCATCTCCCTAACCGAGATATACATCTGACAGGGAACCGTTTGTGAATTTGATAGTCACAGGAGAAATCTGGTTCAACCATACCAGAGAGACCACCGTACCAGGTACAGGTAGGTACTGTAAAAGAAAACTTTTTTATCACTAAAGTTAATGTTTTACAAAAATATTTAAATAAATATGGGATAGTATTAAAACAGCACACAGAAAATATCTTTTTAAAAACTGTCCTTGAGCTTTTGGTGAGGAGTAAAGTATCTGTTCTGATAAATATTAAATAAATATTTCCCTATTTAATAAATATTTCTTAAAATAAATTTTTTCTTATATTAAAAAACCCAAAGAACACAGCGTTATTATTTGTTTGTTTACAAAAAGTGGTAAGGTCAACCAGTGTAGATCAATTTCGTCTGTTTTGATCTTTCCAATTTCCGGGGTCCTTATTTTTTATATGGTTCAATTTATTATACATATATCTAAATGAATAAATGTGAAAAATTTTTCCATCTATCCTAACTATTTTAACATTAAAACACGTTGTGCTTATTTAATTCTATAATACAACAGAGACTTTTGAAATACCGTATATATAGGAAACTGCAAATACCATCAAACACACTTAGGTCTTCTTAATTTGCATATTTATTATATAAAAAGCTTCTAATGAATTTATATTCTATAATATAAAGTTGTAATTTAGCATTCTCATATTTTCTTATATATACACATTATTTTTGTCGATAGTAAAACATCTGAGGTTGCTGAGAACAGATATTGAGAACAGTTACTACACTTTAATCTCAGCCAAAAAAGCCAAGTTATACAAATAATAATGAATTTATAAATGAATGAAAAAAAAATGATTTAATCTATTATTGTATTATCTTTTAATGAGGGTTGGTAGTGTAGTATCTGTTCTACTGTCATAAGACTGTCCTCCCAGGAATTACCTCTTTTTAAGGGGGTAGAAATCAACCAGGTATTACATCCTCCTCTGGGGGAAGAGGTAATGTAATATTTGTTGTGGTGTCATGAGACCATCTTCTCAGGGACGACCTGCCCCTTTTTTAAGGGAGGGGCTAGTGTAGTATCTGTTCTGTTTCCATGATACCATACTCACAAGCATTACCGTCTTCCTTTTGCAGGGGTCGTCAGGATACTATGCTCTCAGTCATAACCTCCTCGATTGGGGGGGGGCAGTGTAAAAGTTTTTCATTCAGCATATCTTCCCAGGCTAACAAAAAATTGTGACCGAAGCAAGTATATATATATATATATATAAACATGGAATATATAATGACTCAGAAACGATTTTTCATTTATGTAACACAGAATCCAGTCATTTTGATAACAGTTTTTAAGCATCAATTTTGTAATAGCGTCAATCTCTATCCAGCTATGAGTTATACAGTATTAATACTTGTCGTGATATTTCCTATTGCTTATAATGGACTGTTCAAATCGTCTGTTTTATAGTTAATTTTAAATGTATTCCTTGATGTACTACACTAATCCACTTGCTTAACTTTTCATCTGAGACTAACAAGAGATCAAATAATAACAGGTACATATAGAGGGTGGAAACTCTGACAGACATTTTAGAAATTAATCACAGCATGGAAGTGAATTATTTGTGTAGTGTGTATAATTATTTATTAAATCTTTATTTAAATTTTTAAAAAATAGTTGGAATTTAGAAAATTGTAAGACCTGAACGATGAAAAATTCCAAAATATTTTTTAAAATTTTTATGAATAAAATAATTTATTAGTGAGTTTAGACTGAACATTTCTAATGAAATCATTATTTACGAATTCTTAGAAAATTCTTTAAACATTGCTGAATTTTGTTCTGTTTTTTTTTACATTAGAGCAACGATTTTTCATTTATGTAATACAGAATCCAGTCATTTTGATAACAGTTTGTAAGCATCAAGTTTGTAATAGTGTCAATCTCTATCCAGCTATGGGTATAGTATTAATAATTGTCGTAATATTTTCTTTTGTTTATAATGGACTGTTCAAATCGTCTGTTTTATAGTTAATTTTATGATATTTTACTGTTAATAAACAAATGGAGACAGAGATAGATAGATAGATAGATAGAGAGAGAGAGAGAAAGAGAGAGAGAGAGAGAAAGAGAGATGGTGAGCGAGAGGGAAATAGAGATGGAATCGAAAGTTATAAAAAATGTAAGAGTAATGCACACAAACTTATTAATAGATGGATGACTTGGTCAGTAACTTGTAAATTACGCCTAATTAGAATTAAAATTGATTTTTAAAACATAACCCAATCCCCAAATCAAGGAATATTGTAACTTTGATTCTATAGGAAAAATGCTTTAGAGAAGCAAAGATTGATTGACTCAACTTTTGTATAATGATAGATTGTTCAGTGAGGTCTAAAAGTCAATCGATGATGTTATACCTGCATATCTGTTCCTGATGATGACCATTGCTTGATCATCGAGGTAGTTCAGGAGGTTGAACTGCTGAAGAATCTGAAATATCAAAGTAATTAAAGGAAAGCTTTTTTGGTAAAAATAAAACTCAATTTTGAAAGTAATAAAACTAATTCCAAGATGATTTATCACAGGACAGTTGAGTCCCACATACAGCCAACAGAGTTTTTTTAAATTTCATTTATTCTGGTTTAAGCCAATTTTAATAGGTATTTTTGACTTACTTTACGTCATCTATATATATTAAATGGATTTGATTTTCCCCTCCCAAGCCATTTAGACCAGACTATAAAACTAATGTATTAAATGCATCGAAACATATTGCATCAGTCGCCTAATATCTTCAACCATGTTTTCAGAAAATATAAATTATTTTCATAAGCTAAACCAAAAATATTATTTTTATTCCACATTGTAAGCCTCTCCCAACAAATTGAACATTTTAAACAAAAAAACAACTTTCGATAAGAAACCAGATAAGTATTATTTTTCTTTCCAATAATAAAACGCATAAATTTGTATTGTTTTAATTCTTGCTCCCATAATGATTACAAAGTAGGTTTTTTTATGGATTAATTAATTTTAATTTCAATTTTATTTTTATTTAAATAAAAAAGAATGACAACAACATTGCTTAAAAACTAAAAAAACAAGATTTGAGAATAAAACTATGAAAATAATTCTACGTTTTATTTATTTACAAAAAATAAAATTATTGCTACTACTACAAAATTTGAATCGAACTGTTTCTTTTGGAACACTGAGATAACCCTAATCTAAGTTTTAAGTTTAGTTTTGCAAAAGTCTGTTTGGTTCAGTTCGGTTCAAATTCTGTAGAAGAACCTTAATGCACACACGTTTATTATATTTTCTAAAGTAACAACATAAATAAAAATTGGCGTAGTCTCCAACGATTTGCTTTCGATGACTGAGGATACAACAGATAACAGATCGCGCAAATATCCCGGCCTGACAGAAATACACTTTTCCATAATCAGTCATTGAAGGAGATATCCTTCTACACTGTGGCAATTTCTGTCTTTGTTACACTCCGAGGTAATCATTTCCTTGGGTACATAGATTTTCTACATAGCTTTTCCACAATTCAAAAGTGACAATTGTTTCTTTACATTAAAACTATCCGTTGTGACAATTTGCGTTCAGTCGGCTGTTTACACATTTTATTTTGTTCTTTTACATTTCTCCCGGGCAACGCCGAGCGACGGGCACGCGCGCTAGTAGACTGATAATGTTGCGATTTTCTTCTCCCTTCCTCAACAACATCATTCTTTATTCAGTTCTCCTTTCTTTCCATTGCCATATTTTATTGGATGTGGCCTTTTAACATGTCCAGACAGTTGAGGCTCCGTTGTTAGTGTCACTACTTCTAAGCTAAATTCTCTTCTTTCATGTTCAGGATACTACGATACTACCAAATGGAAAATAACCATTATTTATAATTAGTTAATACAACCGATATTCAATATGTAAGACAAAAAGTAACATATCATTTTTTGCCACCAAAATGATGGTATTCATGATGTGAAATTGTAGTTGGTCCCCCGATTTTATAAATCAGGGGACCAACACTTATGTTTTGAGGCATGTCCGTCCGTTCGTCCGTATATTTCTCCGCAATCATCCATTGAATTTCTCTGAAATTTTGCATGAAGTTGTAACTTTGGTCAGGTTAAAAAGTGACATTCTCCAATTTTTGAAAAAAAATCTGGTTAACCCTCTAGGGGGTCAACAGGCCTCGAAATTGCAAAAAATGACATTTTTTGCCCCATAACTTTTCATCCATCCATTCAATTTCTCTGAAACTTGGCCAAAATGTGGAGGCAATTGTTCCTAATAGAAAATAAGTATAGCTGACCTTGGAAAAAAATCTGGTTCGCGCCCTCAGGGGGTCAAAAGCCCGCAAAATGGCAAAAAATGACCTTTTTCTCCCATAACGTTTGATCAATCCATTCAATTTTACTGAAACTTGGCCAAAATGTAGAGGCAATTGTTCTGGATATAAAATGAGCATCCTTGACCTCAGAAAAATTCTGGTTCGAGCATCCAGGGGGTCAAAGGGGGTAAAAAATGCCAAATTTATTGCATTTTACACTCACAACATCGAGTCACATACAGAGGGGGACCACACACGGCTTGTTTTCATCTGAATTTGGTTCTACTTGATTTCAACACTGGCCAACGTGTCAGCGATATAATCTCTATCAGCACTATAAAAAAGGGGTTCTTATTACAAAAAAAATCACAACTCCGAGTTTGTAACAAGTAATGTTTGATTTTTCTCAATATGCAGCCGTTTTCTGAGAGGTAATTACTGTTTAAACTGGCAAAATATTTTTCTCGCAACAAGTAAGCCAGCAGTCACATCCACCATTACATCAATCCCATCTACATATATAACAGTGCCAATGGAAGTGACTCAACTGTATATAACTATGCTGGCTCCTCAATGACTGTCAACCCCCCCCCCAAAAAAAAAATGCAATGTGCCAAGATCTTTCTTCTTCTCCATCTTCTGATGGTGTCAATTCTAGTATAATGGGATCGCCAATTGCAAAGCATTAGTTTACAAGACACAGATATGTACATTATATAATCACGACTTGTTGAACATGGGTGTGTGTGTTGTTGGGGTTCTGTCATTAGTTTCACTATTTCTGAGCTAAATACCCATATTTCAAGTTCAGGATATCAGCTAAGCCTCTGAAGTATCTTGACGATCTGCCCATCATGATCATTCACCTATTGGACCCATCTTCTGTCGAGACTATTCACTTCCAACCTGCCTTTCGATTTTCACAAACCCATCTGCTCGCATTCTTCTCAAACAACTCTCAGTGTTCTCTTTGAAGATCTTACCCTCAACCGCCAATGTCCCTGAAATATATCGACTTTCTACCAAAAATCTGATACATCTGTTGTTTTCTCAGTTACTCTCAGCTTTCTTCAACCAGAACTAAATACTTCCTTCCGAATTCTCTATCTTGACATCCCCGGCAATTAATGGCTAACTGTCCATTTGTAATGGGTCAATTCGTATTGTCATTTACTTCCGTATTACTTCCATATTGTCATTTACTTCCGTATTACTTCCATGTTGTCATTTACTTCCGTATTACTTTCATATTGTCATTTACTTCCGTATTGTCATTTACTTCCGTATTACTTTCATATTGTCATTTACTTCCGTATTACTTTCATATTGTCATTTATGCCCGTATTGTCATTTACTTCCGTATTACTTTCATATTGTCATTTACTTCCATATTGTCATTTACTTCCGTATTACTTTCATATTGTCATTTACTTCCGTATTACTTTCATATTGTCATTTACTTCCGTATTACTTTCATATTGTCATTTATGCCCGTATTGTCATTTACTTCCGTATTACTTTCATATTGTCATTTACTTCCATATTGTCATTTACTTCCGTATTACTTTCATATTGTCATTTATTTCCGTATTACTTTCATATTGTCATTTACTTCCGTATTACTTTCATATTGTCATTTACTTCCGTATTACTTTCATATTGTCATTTACTTCCGTATTACTTTCATATTGTCATTTACTTCTGTATTACTTTCATATTGTCATTTATGCCCGTATTTTCATTTACTTCCGTATTACTTTCATATTGTCATTTACTTCCGTATTACTTTCATATTGTCATTTACTTCCGTATTACTTTCATATTGTCATTTACTTCCGTATTACTTTCATATTGTCATTTACTTCCGTATTACTTTCATATTGTCATTTACTTCCGTATTACTTTCATATTGTCATTTACTTCCGTATTACTTTCATATTGTCATTTACTTCCATATTGTCATTTACTTCTGTATTACTTTCATATTGTCATTTACTTCCATATTGTCATTTACTTCCGTATTACTTTCATATTGTCATTTACTTCCATATTGTCATTTACTTCCGTATTACTTTCATATTGTCATTTACTTCCATATTGTCATTTACTTCTGTATTACTTTCATATTGTCATTTACTTCTGTATTACTTTCATATTGTCATTTACTTCTGTATTACTTTCATATTGTCATTTACTTCCATATTGTCATTTACTTCCGTATTACTTTCATATTGTCATTTACTTCTGTATTACTTTCATATTGTCATTTACTTCTGTATTACTTTCATATTGTCATTTACTTCCATATTGTCATTTACTTCCGTATTACTTTCATATTGTCATTTACTTCCATATTGTCATTTACTTCCGTATTACTTTCATATTGTCATTTACTTCCATATTGTCATTTACTTCTGTATTACTTTCATATTGTCATTTACTTCTGTATTACTTTCATATTGTCATTTACTTCCGTATTACTTTCATATTGTCATTTACTTCCATATTGTCATTTACTTCTGTATTACTTTCATATTGTCATTTACTTCCATATTGTCATTTACTTCCGTATTACTTTCATATTGTCATTTACTTCCATATTGTCATTTACTTCCGTATTACTTTCATATTGTCATTTACTTCCATATTGTCATTTACTTCTGTATTACTTTCATATTGTCATTTACTTCTGTATTACTTTCATATTGTCATTTACGTCCGTATTGTCATTTACTTCCGTATTACTTTCATATTGTCATTTACTTCCGTATTACTTTCATATTGTCATTTACTACCATATTAATTTCATATCATCATTTACTTATGTATTGTCATTTACTTCCTTGCTAATATTTTCCAATGGTTGTGGCTTTAAGGAGGGGGGCAGTCTATAGTATCACAACTTCTCTACTAGTTTTGCTATTTTTCTAGTGCTCTTATTTTGTTTTACTGTTCTTAAACTTAATAAACTGAAACCATGATGTGTTTTACATTGCTGTATTACTTGTTCTTTATTATTGTTACTTTTTGGTAGGAGTAACGTGACTTTCAGATCACCCTGTAGATGTTAATTTAGCAACAACATTTACAAAATTAAACAATTATTGAATTTTAAATAATTTCAATACATATTTAATAAAACACTATTTAAAAATTATTGCATTTTTTATTTTGAATAAATCTCTTTCTTTTATGAAAAAAGAGTATATCTCCAATTGTATTCATTTAGGTGATTATGCTAGTTAGAAATAAAATAACAGGAAAACTTTAGGAAATTGTCATGTATTTCAAGGGAATTTCATTATTTCCCCTGAAAAAACTCAGATGAAATAGATAAAAATGACGTCGTTTCAACTGAACTTGAGGCCTACGATTGAAACTTGATTTTTTTTCAATAACCAAAAGCCTTTTGGTTATTGAAAAAAACAAAAAACAGTCCTTTTGGTCATAGGACTGTGTTTTTTTTTTGTGAATTTTGATGAACGCTATTTTTCCATCACAAGTAAGTATTTTATAAAATGTTTGATGTTATTTTATTTCGATTAGCATATTTAACTCGAGTGTCGATATAAAGAAGTACCTCTTTTTTTGGGGGGGAGGGGCTATATTATTTTTTCTCTATTTCATTTTGTTGTTTTAAAAACCAACTTTTCGTTCCGTTGAAAACTCATTTCTTGTTTAGTAATTTCAAATCCTCAATATTACAAATGCCTGCCATTCATGTGTGCGTATTCTTAAATATTACCTATAATTTTTAAGTTTACTTCTTAATCTTTGGTAATAAAAAGATTATTTTTAATCTAAAAAAATTAGATTTTAGAAGTATTTAAGTTTAGCGGGATGTCGTCATATAGTGTTACTGTTTTAATTTTGCAGCTGCACATAATGTCATTTGTACCGTTTATTTATTTATTTATTTTTGGTAAACATATAGATCGACGTCCCACAACATAAAAAAATGTGTATAAGCGAAAGAAATGCTTTTACGTCGTTTTTGATAATATTTAATGAGGAACCATTTGGAGTAAAAAATCTATTTATTATTACGTATGTAATCGGAAGAAAGAAAAAAACATGTTTGAAATGTGTAAACAAAAAATGGAGTCTGAACGACCGACTGTTACAAAATGGAGTGGAACAGACCTAAAAAAAAAAACTGCCCTATGTAAAAACGGAACGTAGTTAAACTGAAACGAAACGAACCAAGCATTTTTATTATCTCAGAAAGCAATTTTGGTACGTATGCAGTTTACGGACCGGGATGAAATATTAACCTTTTAATTTAAAAACTCATTCTTAATATGGGGGGGGGGGTAACTATTCTGTACTTTCGCCTAACAATTTAATAAACAAAACATACCATAAAATTGAATTTAACTTGAAAATCCTATCTAAAAAATAGCATGGTCTGTAAACTGCATGAGCACCGCAATTTTAATAATTTTAATAATTCATTTCGTTTCAATATTCATGGTTTACCATCCAGGTTTCCATATGCCTGGTGCCTCCATTTTCTGTTTTTGACGAAAAAAGTATTAAAACGTATTTCCCCCCTATTACTACCTAATAATACATTTAATTATATTTTAAAAACAAAACAAAAAACACATACACCATTTTAATCGCTTATACAATTTCTTTTATCGCATTATGTTGGGGGACGTCGATCTATATACTTACCCCGGTATTTTAAAAAAAAAATGTTCGTAAAATGACTTCATCAAAAATCAGTGTAAATTGAATATCTGAATCCTACTCAAATAATTGACTAATAA
This sequence comes from Sepiola atlantica, assembly GCA_963556195.1. NCBI lineage: Eukaryota > Metazoa > Mollusca > Cephalopoda > Sepiida > Sepiolidae > Sepiola > Sepiola atlantica. The sequence continues at coordinate 117,185,705 of OY744525.1, read as the reverse complement.
TTTTGGGTCATTATTAGAAACAGCTATCAGAACTAAAAAGGGTTAAAAAGACAAAAACAAAAAAATAGGCAACAAATAAATGTTATGAAAGGCAAGATTAGTTACTCTTCTACTAACCTGGATAAGTTTAGTTGTGTTTTAACTTATTTTGAAAAGTATTTTTGTTCAAAACAAACCTGGTGTCTACCTGTTCAGTTAGAACGCAAAACAAAATAGTTATTCATGAGCTCTGCACGGGGATCATTGATAATCGGTAAAAAATCGAAAAATAAACAAAATAATGTTTGAAACACGCACAATGTCACAAATCGTGGGAAAATGCAATGTTCTACCAGTATTTTGTTTAATTTTCGTTTTTTGAGTGATTATCGAAACTGTACTTTCAGCCATTTTTTCCCGTTCTCACTAAACAGGTGGACACCAGGTTTGTTTTGAACCAACATTTTTTTTAAATAAGTTAAAACACAAATTAACTCATCCAGGTTAGTAGAAGAATAACTTATCTTGCCTTTCATTATTTGTTGTTAAAAATGCCCCAATTTTTATATTAAAAAATAAATAGTCAATGTTTTTACAGAAAAAAATCAATTAACCATACTTACTTTTTCCAATCTTCTCTCGGAAGATTTATCCACTTAGAAAATAACAATGTAAATAGTAAATTAAAACATCTGAATAAACGTTCTTATCTAAGTTCAAAATAAACACGTTTTTCATTTTTAAATAAACTTCCTGACATTAATTATCTCCCTTTAAGGTCGCTCTTTCGCTGACTTTTTAAAAATTCTATCCCTATTCAGATCTTTTCCGACTTAGGCTAAGGCTTAATTTTGTAAAAAGAAATATTTTTATGAAATAAATAATGAAGATGAATCTGTTGGGAAAAGGCTGAAAATAAAATCGGTAAACGTGAAGATTAAGTGATAGATAAGTTATTTCGCAAAGGCGATATACAGTATTGATTTACTCCTCTCCAGGAGTTAGGCACAAGGCCAGTTTTTATCTTACTTTCACAAGTAAGATGTGACCCAAGATCGGGTCGGGAAAGTGGGGTTTTAAAATTGCCTGGGCAACCCCGTCGGCATTCCCCGGTAGAGGCGCGTCGGACAGTAAGCAATAAACTTACCCCTCCACAAAGAGGGGAGGCAAAGCCTGGGAAGGTGGACCTCCTAGAACTGCACAGGACAGACCCATTGACCGGCGTAAATCAAGACCCGAAGGTCAAGACAACACCAGTATGGGGTGCAGTATCCATCGGAACAGATACTACACTTTGAAAAATTTATTTGCAGAAAATATAAAAGATTTACATTCAAAACAAATTAGGCACAAGGCCATCAAAAGTGTGGGGGTTGTTGTAGTATCAGCAATAGAAATCTAGCTAGCCCTCCTCCCACTCCCACTCCCTTCCCATATCCCCTTTTCCGGTTTCGGGCTCACCGTCAGGAGTTCCGGTTTGTACACCTAAGTAAATAAACGTGTTTCACTTCAGCCTCCTTGTATCTTCGTCTAATCGACATCAATCAATGTATACGGATATCACAACATGGTGTCAGAAGTGGTTGCAAATAAGTTATAGACATCGACAGTTATCGTAGAAAAGTCGAACAACAACAGAGAAAAAAAAAATAGAGAACATAAACAAAAAAAAAAAAAAAAAAAAAAGAAACGGGTCAGCAGTCTACACGTGGAGACGGTAAAAGAGGAACTCAAAAGTCACGGTGTAAAGTGAATCTACAAAGTCACGGACATAATATAAAAAAAAAAAAAAAAATCAAAAAAAAATCAAGCAAACAGAGAAACGCTGTCGAAGGTAGGCGATTCGCTATTCATATCCATATCGTTATTGTTGTTTTTCTAAACCAACAACAACAACAACAACAACAAAATAATTTATATACAAATACCGTACGCTAATAACTCAAGTTACACACAAAAAAAAAAAAAAAAAATAATAATAATACGTATTCTTTTTCATTTCTTCTACGTGTACTAATTCACTTTATCAACAATGGCCTGTCAATTACCTCCCCCGTCTATGGATTGGCAGAGTGCCAATTTACCAAAAGATTTCGACAGATTTGCTCGACAGGTTATGTTGCACTTTAACGGACCTCTCAAAGATGCAAGTGAAGACGTAAAAGTGAATTATCTGTTGCTATGGTCGGGAATAGAAGGCCAAGAGTTGAGTGACACATTTGAATTTGAGGCAGGTGAAGCGTGCAATGTAGAACACTACATCAAGAAATTTCGCGCATATATAGAGCCGAGGTCAAACTTCCGCGTCGCGAGATACCAGCTCCTACAGTGCCGGCAACAACCTGATGAAGCAGCCCACGGATTCTTGAAGAGACTAAGGCAAATAATAAAACAGTGCGAGTACGATCTCCCCGTCGAGAAAACCCTTCTGGTCGACCTTTTTATTTTTGGACTGAACATAAAGTCCACACAAAAGGCATTACTCAAAGAAGGAAAGAATCTCAGCATCGCAGAAGCGCTACATGCTGCAGAGACAGAAGAGGCAACACTGAAGCAGGTGGAGGCAATACAAAACACACATAGAGAACCAAAGATCCCCGAGGAAAGAACAGAAGATGCCCACGCAATAAAGACGGGGAAGGAGTACTATAATAAATGTTACTTCTGTGGAAAAGGCCATTACAGAGGTGAATGCCCAGCAAAAGGAAAAACCTGTGGGAAGTGCCGGAGGACAGGGCATTTTGCAGTTGTTTGCCGCACCAGAGACACAAAAGACTCCATTAATAAGCACGATAGACCTCCAAGATCGGCAAAACCCCCAAGATATAGAAACGCTCACAACATAACAGCACACAGTGACGAAGAAGACGACGACTTGCCAAAAGAGGCATATTTCCATACCATATCAGCAAAATCGCATATTCCAACAGATGCTAGAGAGGCATATGCGGAATTAAGAATAGGGAACAACAGATCCCAAATAAAAATAAATGCAAAGGTGGACACAGGCGCTATGAGCAACCTTATCCCTTGGGAATACTTCAAAAAACTCAAGCATGTACACCTTCAAGACACTCCTATCCGACTATTAGCCTTTGGGGGTGTTCAAATCGACCAAGTGGGCGTATGTCACCTAGGAGTCAGATATGGTGACAAGTTCACAAGTACCAACTTCCATGTAGTAAGAAGTGATGGACCCGCGCTACTTGGCCTCCAGACATCTAGGAAACTAGGACTAGTGACCCTCAATTTTACAATAGGGACCAATATACCAAAACAAGACCACACCACTTTACCCGCGGCAGTACAATCAAAACCAGAAGGAGATACGAAAGAAAGAGAACAGATACTCAAGGAATTTGCTGACATATTCGAAGGCATTGGCTGCTTGCCAGGGGAGTACAGCATCAAGATTGCCCCGTCAGTACCCCCAGTAATACACCCACCCCGTCGGGTACCAATAGCCTTGAAAGAGAAATTCAAAGCAGAGTTAGACTCCCTTGTAGCTCAAGATATAATAACCCCTGTAACAAAACCGACAGCCTGGGTCAACTCTTTTGTATGCGTCACAAAAGCCAATGGATCTGTCAGACTATGCCTGGACCCTAAGGACTTAAATAGGGCAGTGTTGCGGCCACACTTTGTTACACCAACATTTGAGGAAATCATCTCCAGACTTCATGGAGCAAAATGGTTCTCAATAGTGGATGTGAAATCAGGCTACTGGAACATGAAGCTGGATAAAAAATCAAGAGAACTTACAACATTCATCACTCTTGAGGGACGCTATATGTTTAAGCGCTTCCCAATGGGGGTCAAGAGTGCGCAAGACGAATTTCAGCGAGCCATGTTTGAGACCTTTGGGGACATTAAAAATGTCCTCTCAATATCGGACGACACCGTTATCGTTGGATTTGAGGAGGATGGCAGCGATCATGACATAGCACTCAACAAACTCCTAGAAAGAGCTCGGTCTAAGAACTGCAAATTCAACCCGGATAAATTAGTGGTCCGCACGCAAGAAATCTCTTTTTTTGGCCACATTATATCAAGGGATGGAATAAAACCAGACCCAAAGAAGACAGAGGCGATCGTCCAAATGAAACCACCAAAAGACGAAAAACAATTAGCAAGCTTTCTTGGGCTAGCAAATTATTTAAACAAATTCTCGCCACAACTGGCAATGCTGACCAAGCCACTCCGAGATCTTCTGTCAACAAAAACTCAATTCATCTGGACTGAACAGGAACAGATGGCTTTTAACAGCATAAAAGACGAAGTAGGGAAAGCAATTGTGCTTAAATATTTTGATCCAAAAGCGCCAATAAATATACAGGTTGATGCATCATCAGCTGGACTGGGTGCAGCCCTCATCCAAAATGGAATGCCGGTCGCTCTAGCAAGCAAAACCCTGTCGGGGCCTGAGACAAGGTACTCGAACATAGAACGCGAAATGCTAGCAGTGGTTTTTGGGCTGGAAAAGTTCCATCACTATGTATGGGGCCAAGCAGTGACAATAATAACTGATCACAAACCGCTAGAATCAATAGCCCTAAAGAATCTTGCTAATGCACCACCAAGGTTAGCGAGAATGTTACTTAAAATCCAAGGCTATGATTTCACAGTTAAATACAATCCAGGAAAATCCATTCCCATAGCCGACTGCATGTCCAGGGTGTCACCAATCCCAGGGGAACCAATCAGGGATGTAGACATCAACATACATCTACTTAACGCACACCTGAACGCATCCCCAACTCGCTTGCTAGATATCAAGGCAGAAACACCCAAAGACCCAGTATTAAAACAGCTCACCAGCACAGTTATGTCTGGATGGCCAGAAAATCGATCCTGCTGCCACTCTCACGTACAAGCTTTTTGGAATTATAGGGACGAAATTGGCCTCCAAGATGGAGTACTCCTTAAAGGCAACAAAATCATCATACCTCGCTCACTTCAACCAGACATCCTGCAACAACTACATTCATCCCACCAAGGGATAGAGAAAACCCGCTTACTGGCCCGAACAGCAGTGTTCTGGGTCGGTATCAACAAAGACATAGAGGAACTAATTAGAGACTGCTCCACATGTCAGAAGTACCAACCCAGTCTCCCATCAGAAACACTACTCCAGCACGAGACCCCTTCTTACCCATGGCAGTATGTCAGTACCGACATCTTTACCATGGAAGATAAGGAATTTTTACTGGTGGGGGACCATTACAGCCGCAGCCCTTTCATACGGCGTCTCCACTCGACGACATCAGCTGCAGTAATCCGACAAATGAAGCTCCTGTTCGAAGAACGAGGTGTCCCGGAGGCAGTATTCAGTGACAATGGGCCCCAGTATTCCAGTGCAGAGTTTGAAGATTTTGCCAAATCGTACAACTTTAGGCACACTACCTCGTCACCACTCCACCCCCAGTCAAACGGGTTCGCAGAAAGGATGGTGGGCGTCTGTAAAAAGTTGTTGTTGAAAGCACGAGAAACGAACACAGATACCCACCTAGCAATGATGGCGTACAGGGCCACACCGCTATCAGCTCAAATCAAATCCCCAGCAGAACTACTGAATGGAAGACCCATGAGGACCCCACTATTGTCGAAACAACAACTAGGGGATGAACAAACAAAGCTAGAGTTGGAGAAGAGCAAAGAAGAAACAAAAAAGTGGTATGACCGAAAGAATAGCCATCAACACACACAGTTACATACCGGCCAACAGGTTCATGTTCAGGACAAAAGAACCAGACTCTGGGAACCTGGAAAGATTGTGCAGATCGCAGCAGAGCCAAGGTCATATGTAGTCAAATTCGCCAACGGTGGAATCCATCGCAGAAACCGGCAGTTATTAAGGCCAACAAAGGGAAAGGCGGACAACACGAAATGCCAGCACCAATGAAAAACTTGTTGTGGCACACACCGAGTCCCTTACCCTCACAGCACTATCCCAGCACAGGGACCACGGCCAGCCAGTGGTCAACCATCAACCATCTCAAGCACACATCCACCAGTTCCATCAACACCTGCCAAACTACGTAGGTCGAACAGGACGAGCAAACCCACCCAGCGGCTCGACCTGTAACAGAACAAAATGAACTATCTCCCCCACCCTGCAACCTCTCCAGCCCATCACAGCCCAACGTACTTCTCCTTTAATACAGAAGGGGATGTTGTAGTATCAGCAATAGAAATCTAGCTAGCCCTCCTCCCACTCCCACTCCCTTCCCATATCCCCTTTTCCGGTTTCGGGCTCACCATCAGGAGTTCCGGTTTGTACACCTAAGTAAATAAACGTGTTTCACTTCAGCCTCCTTGTATCTTCGTCTAATCGACATCAATCAATGTATACGGATATCACAACAGGGGTGGGTGTCGTTACTTTGATCTTAACCAAAAGGCCATACAGTAGATCAAAAATTGGATATACGTATTTTTATAGATTATGAAATCATGTAGTACTACGTATTAATAAGGAAAATAAAACACCTTTAAATACCTTTTAAATTAGTACATCGATTTATTGCCCTGCTTTCGGCATGATCGATGAAAAAAAGTAGAATGGAAACGAGATGTCATGTTAAGAAATAAAGTCTTTTATTTGAGTTATAAAAGGAATTTATTAAAAAAAAAATTAATCAGTTATTCTTCTTTTCATCGACGTACATCCGATTCCGGTTTTTAGCGACTAACGTCGATCCTATGAAACATGTCGTCATCTGGAAATTAACCGATAATACTAGCATATTTACTCCCTTTTGGCTAAGATCAAAGTGTAGTATCTGTTCCGATGGATACTGCACCCTATAAACTGGTATCGTCTTGGCCTTCGGGGCTTGATTTATGCCGGTCTATAGGTTTGTCCTGTGCAGTTCTAGGAGGTCCACCCTCCCGGGCTTCGCCTCCCCTCTTTGGGGAGGAGTAAGTTTATTGCTTACTGTCTGAGGCGCCCCTACCGGGGAATGCCGACGGGCTGCCCAGGCAATTTTTAATGGCCAGAGTGCTCACCTCTCGGGTGCTGGCTTTTCAACCCCCACTTTCCTGACCCGACCTTGGGTCACATCTTACTTGTGGGAGTAAGATAAAACTGTCTTGTGCCTAACTCCTTGAGAGGAGTAAATCAATACTCATTAAAAAGTGTCTTCCTTTGGATTTCATACGTAATATTAAATTGATTTTAACTCCAATACGTTCAGCATGTCATAATCTTTAAAATATATATACTATTTTTGATCTACTGCATATCGCTTTTTTGAAAAGACTGATTTAATCTTCACGTTTACCATAAAGTATAACGGTTTCTGGCTAGGTTTACGCCCTCCCCCCCTCTCCCCACAAAAAAAGATAGGTCATTTTGCATGAAATAAAAAAAAAAGTTGTATTTTGTTTTTCTTAAATCGATAAAATATTAAATTAAATATTGATTTTAATTAAAATTCTTTGTATTTTGAATTTTTTTTAAATAGAAATAAATCTCTGTTCTAATGTTTTGGGGTGTAAAGTCCAGAATAGTTAACATCTGAGAACTCGTCAACAAAAAATAAAAACAACAAACAATTTATAAGAAACACAGTAGAAGAAAATTCTCTGCCGACCCGTATACTTTTAACGTATGGAAACTGTAAGCCTTTTATTTCCATGAAACGCTTTCTTATCGACACACAAAATCCAAAATGTCTGCTGATGTGATCGCTTCAGTTTGCAAAACTTTGGTGATTACATATGGTTTTTGAGGAGTTTTTTTTGGGTGTAACGGGGGTTTTTTTTTTCACTCGGACTTATGGTTTGTGGTAGGGTAAGTAATTTTTTTACAATCTTTGCAGAATGAACCCATTTCCATTTACAGTTCTGAGATATAAACTGTTTTCAGATGTTAAAAATATCCGGTTCGGTAGATCTCTCTCTCTTTCTTGTGCCAGCTCCCTCAAAGCTGCAGCTCGGTCTTGGCAAGCCAGGTTCTCGTCTCGTCATCAAGGTCCGCTATGCCCTGCTCGCCATTGGGTGGTTTTAACAGCGGGCATTCCTCTATGACGTGTGTAACTGTCTGTTCTGGGTGGCCACATTCACAGGCAGAACCCTCTCTCAGATCCCAGTCTCTCATTGTGGCAGAAAAACGGCCCACACTAGTTCTCAGGCGGTTCGGTAGATAAATTAATTCTACTGCATTTGGTGTAAATTACTTGCTGTTTTTAATTTTTGTATACACTGTTTCGACTGTTACCTATTCTGGACTTTTATCGTTTTCTTAATTGTTACTTTTAAAGGTTTAACTGAAATCAGGTCTACGTAAACCGGTAATAGTAGAGCTCTTGCCGAACAGCCGATATTAATTTAAACGACTTTTTTTTTATGCCTGACTTAAGGTTAGGTTTAATTTTATATATCACAGGTCTGTGTGATGTGTAAAGTGGTGTTGCTGTGTGTAGATATGGTTGCATATGCTTCCCATCTACAGCTTTCAGCCTTATCTGCCAACTAGTCCTTGGACGAAAAGGAAGCCGAGTGCGTAAGTCTTCCCTGCTGGTATATAACGTCTCCGTTGACAAGATTCTGGCCAAATCTCCCCATTGTACACCATGGATACTGGGCGCCTTGCGGTCCCAGGCTAAATAACTAGGGATCTTGGAGTAGATTGGAGCCTTAGAAGTGCAGAGTGCAAGGCTCACTGGTATGTGGACACGTCTCGACACTCACCAATCCAATCCCCGGCCACACGGCATGTGGCTAATGCTATCTTTGGATGACCTGTCCCAACCTGGATGACAGTAGTGCATACACCAATTTACAGCTAATATTTGACATTAGTGCATGCTCAAGTGGAAACCACATCAGCCCTAGTTAGATAAAAACGGTGGACGTCTTGGACTGCAAAAAGTGTTCAAGTTGGTGAAGGATAGGCACTCAGCTATAACACTGACTTAATAAACTATGTCTAGTCGAAATATGACTAGACAATCAGGCCTCACACTCATCAGAGGATTAATAATTAATTCGATTTCAACCTGAAGGTTAAACAGATCACAAGAAAGAAATATATAATTTATTAATTGAAAATGGTAGTTTTAAAATTCAGTCTGACGTCCCAAATGCTGTAGACTGTATATTTGTGTGAAAGCAGCAGCAGCAGTAATTGCTTACTGCTTACTGCTTCAATGAATTCCAAAGTTAAGAAATTGTATTAATAAATCAATCAATTTTTTTGCCAAAATAATGCAAAACGCATCAAACCTTAAAAGACAAGATATTGCATCTATATTCCGTCTGAATGTTTGTCCAAGGCGACTTTAAACCTGGATATGATAGGCAGCATCCCGACCTTTTCTGACAGGCTGTTCGAAAGAGCAGAAACACGACCAGAAAATGCTGCATTTCTTCTATTGATTGCGACTATGTGTTGGGGTGAATAACTCCTCTAAAGGAAGATTTACATTCGCGTTGCTGATGTTGTATGCCAGAATGAGGTCCTCCTCGCATCCTTCGCTGCTCAAGTGAGGACAGATTTATTCTTTGAAGCTGTTCTTTGTAGGTAAGCATGGAAAATATAGAATGTTCTTGTATATACTATTAATACTCTGTGCATCTTGTTTTTGCATGAAAATATAAAGTTTGGCACAAGGCCAATGGGAGGGTCCGGGAAAGGCTGGTCATTTCTTATCTAAATCAAATTCGCTATTCTCACCACTGAGAGGAATAGTTACTCATTAGTTGTATCGTCTTCAATATCAAGAGGTCATTCTCCCAAGCATTAACTTCTCCTTTGAAAGAGAATGGATTTATTGCCTGTCATACTTGCATGCATTGGTCAGTTGTAAGTAATCTACTTCCAAACTAACCTATCTCTGGCCAGGTCTTTATTTATCCTTCTTTCTCTCAAGTCAATCTTTATCATATTTTCCAATGTTTTTCGTGAACTGGACCGGCTATATTAATTGTTCTACTAATCCAAAAAATCTTCATTCATTCTTTTAACGTGACCATATGATCAAAATCTCCTGTTTTGCACACATCTCTCTATACTGTCCAGATTAAATCCTCCTCTGAGGTCATCAGAACTAGGACTCTTTAAAACTTACATTACCCATCCATCATATCATATGATTTCTCTACATGCAACTCATGTCCTCAACCCTCACTGGTCAGGTTTCCCTTCCATACATAATCATACTGCATATGCATGCCTTATATATTATTCCCTGGGTCGAGAATTGTAACGTTCTCATGGTTAGTAATGTCACAAGTTTCCGAAACTCATTCCATCCACTTCTAAATCTTGCAATCACACTAGCACCTGCTCCACCCTGTGCTCCTATGGTTCACCAAAATAACAAAACTTCGTGACAACCTCAGATATATTTTATTCACATCTAAGTTTTTATCCATCTTCATTGTAAAACACTTCCTGCACATGAACTGTTTTTTCTCTTTCAACCTACAAGTAATTCCATTGCACTTCTTGTGTACTTAATACTTACAAGTATGCCAAAAGATTGAATTACACCAGACTCCCTTTCCACAAACTGAGCATTAAATTTTCTTTTTTCTGGGAGCTTTTCCACACAACAATCATTGATCATCACTTTTTTCCTGGTAATATTAACTCTCATACTTTTAATTTCCATAGCATTCCTCCGAGTCTTTAACTTAACAAGTAGACCTTCCTTTGTTTCACAGGCAAGTACTAAATCATCAACATACAGCATCTCTTCTGGACAACTCATACAAAACTCCCTGGACAATGCTGCTAAGACGCAAAACAAAAGCAATGGACTCAGTACAGAAACCTGATGTACTCTGACTTTTGGTTTTAAATGTTCTGTTAATTCGAACACGGCTCTGAGCATTTCTGTACATTGCTTGAAGAACCTTCACCAACCACTCTCAGACGTTTACTCTCCATAGCTCAGGCAAGATAATTTTAACGGCGTTAGTTTTTAGTTTTTTATCATCTTCCTACATAAAGTGCCTGGTATTCCCAAATGATCACTAATCATATTCTGACCGGGATCAACGTTGCTTAACTTCAATGATCTAATGAGAACCTATCACGTCAACGTGATTATGTCATACAGAAAATACAAATTACATTTACTTTTTGAATCAAGATTTCCCACACTATTCTATTCTACTATAAATATTTGCAGTAAATAATGACATTACAATGAAGTACACAGTGAACATATCTTTAAATATATTGGAAGGTAGATACTTCTTAGGATTTAAACTACTTACATTTCATTGTTTACATATTTTTTATTCAAAAGTTTGGCCAAGATAATAAGTGCGTCATGTTTTTAATTAAACACTGATCATCTTAAACACTTAGAAAAATAGTATTAGATTTTCAAATAGTACCTTCCTTCCTGTGTTTGTATATAGAAACAATTATTTAAAATCCCCACCGCCACATTTATTTTTAATTCCTCGCCTTTAGTTAAGTACATTCCTGCAAGGATGCTCTTTCATAGTTATAGTTATGAAATAATATAAGTATATTGGTGGGTAAATCGGTAGGGACAACACTCATACAGATACTCCCTACATTTCATTATTTACACATTTTTGCATTTGAAAGTTTGACGATCAGCAAACATTTATCAGTTTGACAGGTGCAAAATTCATGACTTCATCCAAATAATAGTTTCTCAGGAATATTAAATTCGGAACCATTGTAATACTATCGTGTCCGTGGGGGTGTCTCACGAGTGTTGATTTATCGTCATAGCATGGCACCACAAGATACCAAAGAAATGATAGTCACATTTTCTTTAAGAAAGGGATTATACCAGTCATACAGATGGATGGTTTGGGTGTTGAGTTTGGCATAATTAATTCTCTCCCTCATTGTGACCAAAACGAGATAAAGAGAGAGAGAGATGGTAAAACCTTCAACAAGATAAAGAAAGAAACAGAATACACAATAAGAAGAAAAAGAAAGACGACAGGAGTAAACTTGTTATTCTAAGTTCAGCAGCGGTTTTTACTTTTAACCTTTAACCCGCACCTGTCAATCCTTAGTTTATTGACTAACATCGCCCTGTTGTTAATGCAATAACATACTTGTCTCGATTTACTGGCCTCTTAATGTGTGGAAATCTAACTCCAAACAAAGATGTAACTATTCTTGTTTCATCCAGTCATGTGTATATCCTAGTCAGAGAAGATGACATTGGTTTTTACAATTTTTTTACAAGAACGGTGTTGCTGCCTTCCCACATATGATCAGTCATCTGTCACTGACCAGGCTTTACGTAACTTAACTTACGAGATCTAATGAGAACTCGTGTCTACTTTATTATGCTGTACAGTTTTTAGGTACATAATAAGTATTAATATATAGATACTTGACGATGTACTGATAATACATTCTTGATCATGTCAAAATGTACCTTTATTCGAGGTTTTATTCGTTTAGCTAAATATTTAATTTTCTATTTATTTTCGATTTTACTTAAAATTAAATAAAGATATCAATTATCATTCAAATAAAGCGATTTTTGCACAAAATATTTATTCGCTTACTCTTTTAATCAAACACTGATCGTCTTAAACATAATACTTAGAAAAACTACTTAATTTACAACTAGACATATTCCGATCAAATAGTACTTTCATTCCAATGTCTGTGTATAGACATAATTATTTAAAATTTCAACTCCACAGTTTCTTTAATTCCTCACCTTTACTTTCTGCAAGGATGCTCATTTATAATGCGATACACTATAACTTATGACTAATTTGGGTCCACAAAAAAAAGTGCAGTTACCTGAAGGGTAAGTAGTCTCGAACCCCAAATTCAAGTGGAGATGCATGATAGACACATACTATATTGACGGTTGCTAAGAGCTGGTACTAGCTGACAATACTCTGGAAAGAGTAGACTCTTTCTGCTACCGAGTAGATATGCTCAGTGCAGATGGTGAATGTGAACTGAGTACAACAGCAACGGTGAAGACAGTATGGTCGAAATCTCGTGAGCTATTGCCTCCAATAGCATCAAGAGTTGTCCCTCTCTACATCCGGGTTTAGTTGTATGGCAGCTGTGTCAGAAGCGTCATGTTATATGGCAGTGAACGTTGGGCCCTAACGCAATGTTCTCTTGTCCGACTGAAGCACAATGCCATATCTTTGATTATATGGATCTGAATGTGAAATCTGACCGAACCCAACGCATTCGGTGCAAGGATTTGCTGATAGCACAAGATTTGCCTCACATAGAGGTTATCCTAAGGATTAATTGGTTATGCTGGTATGGTTATGTCGAGCATTCATCCTCCTAGATAAACAATTGCATGAGCATAGATATATTGAATTGCAGGAAAAGTGGTTGGCCAAGGAAAACTTGGAAGCAAGTAATTAGATAAGACCATAAAGAGTGCAATTTGCAGACAGTTGACCCACTGAACCATGAGAATTGGAGAGTGAAAACGTCTGAACTCTGAACAAAGCAAAAGTGATAGTAAATCAATAGAAGATATATTTTCAGAAGAAAAGAATCCATACAGAACACTACATATACATTTATACATAATTACACATCAAGTATAAATAATTATATGGGGTTCAGGGATGGAAGCATAAGTTTCTTGGCTTCTACATAGATCCCGGTAATTTTACAGAAATTTACCTGTGATTGATCACTACCAACTTCTTCTGGTTTCCCTACTCTAGTTTAGATATGTATGTTTGTATTTCAATATTCCAGATAATTGTATGCCTTTTTTTCCAATTTTTGTTTGTACACTTTGTCTGCATCTTAAACGTATAGCAGCATGCAGAGTATCCAATCCTTTCAAATTCAGTCAGGTTAGGGTTAGGGTTTTTGAACTTTTCTTTAACATTAAGTAATAAACTGTTTCAAAAGGTACTTATTTTATTAAATATTGTTTCTCTATTTACAAATAATGATAAAACGTCAGTTTTTAAATATTGAAATTCTGTCATATGTAAAATAAATAAAAATTATATTGTGTATTATACCCTAGTTTTATTTAATTGTTTTACTGTTTTTTTCACTTTGAAGCAGTTTCAATATTTTCAGAATTCAATTCATCCTGCTTCATTTTTAATTTTAGTTAGTGCTTAGAAGTAAAAGGCCTTGATTTTTAAAATTTTTTGTTAGTTCTTGGAGATCAAGAGACCACCTCCTTGGACTAACGTTTAATTTCCTTATAAGTTACATATATATCCAAGTGCTCATTTAAGGGTCTTCTCAAAGCCGTGATGCATAATTTCTTGCACATATTTATGTTTTGTCAAAGAATATATATATATATATATATATATATATATATATATGTGTGTGTATTTTTAGAGATTTTAATTATTTTCAAATAATATTCCAAATAAAGATTACACACAATGGTATCCAAGTCTTTTACAGCTTTTTTCCGAACGATTTTAATCCTCAGTTATACAATTTAACACAAAATTTGTTTAAATGTCTTTGTTTAGAAGAGGAATTCTGGCATATCTTTATTTAAACACAGAAAAAAACAATAACAAAAGATCAGAAACAAAACTACAAGTGAGATCAGATGTTAAATACCTCGGTAAAATGTGAAATTTTATCAAATCAGATAAATAATTTTTTTTAACTTAACCAGAACATATTTAGTTTTCGGTATATATTCTTCTATGTGTCTTTTCAACCTGTAAATTCAATTCAATAAATTTTGCAAAAAAATAAAGCAAGCTTCAGTTGCCATGTAGAAAGGCTGAAATTTACACAGAAGAGTATACAGTGGTTCAACATCTGTCTAATTTTGCCTTGAATTACTGCATCGTTGGTGCATCTACATTTCCTGGAAGTCCATCCCAAGATCCAGAGATTCTGATTGAGAAAGCAGCTTTCCTCTGATTCAATCGAAATCAGTGGTGAAATAGTTTCTGGTAATGCCCATGTAGATCTCTTTTTGGTGCAACAGTGACTAGAAGGTCCTTGGGAGATAATAATTTTAAGAGATTTAAATTATTTTTTAATCATATTCCAAATAAAGAGTACACACAATGGTATCCCTATTCTTTACAGCTGTTTCCAGACGATGTTTATATTTAATTATACAATATAACACAACATTTGTTTAAACGTCTTTCTTCAGAGGATGATTTCTGACACATCTTCATTTGTACTCAGAAAAAAACAACAAAAGTTATCTTGGGTCAAAACAGTGAAATAGTTTCCATGCAGAACTTTTTCTGGAGCAGAAGTGAATATAAAGTCCGTATGGAGATCATAATAGCCATTGAGAAGATTGTAGGATTAAATGAGATCAGTGCGTAAACTGGATTCATTGGAACATTCAGTCTCAGAGTTCACAGTCAAATGGTAAATATCCTGCATGTATTTGCATGTGTTCTGTCAATATCGATTTCTCAGGAAATGCTGACCGACACAATCCACAGATAAATGGATTCTCTCTTTTATGTATTCTCATGTGATATGTTAAACCGGACTTTTGGGAAAAGGTAGATCCACACTCTTCACAAGAAAATGGTTTCTCTCCTGTATGTATTCGCATGTGGGTTTGCAAAGTTCCTTTTGTAGAAAATGACGATTCACACAATTCACACGAAAATGGTTTCTCTCCCGTATGCTTGCGCATGTGGGTTTTCAAATGTGATCCCCGGGCAAAGAAAGCACCACACACTCCACATGAAAACGGTTTTTCCCCTGTATGCATTCGTACATGACTTGTCAACACTGACTTATCAGAAAATGCACTTCCACACTGTTCACAAGAAAAGGGTTTCTCTCCGGAATGCGTTCGCATGTGGACATTTAAGTTAGCTTTACTGATAGATGCATAGTCACACTCTTTACAGGCGAATGGTTTCTTTCCCGAATGTATCCGCATGTGTGTTTGGAGAGTGCCTTTTGCAGAAAATGCAGATTCACACAACGTACATGGAAATGGTTTTTCCCCAGTGTGCATCCGCATGTGGATTTTCAGATTGCTCTTCTGAGAAAATGCTAATTCACACATTTCACACGGAAATGGTTTCTTCCGGTCCGTGTGCATTCGCATGTGCCTTGTCAGATTTGGTTTACGGGAAAATGTAATTCCACAAACTTCACAAATAAAGGATTTATTTGTTGTAGGAGTCTCCATGTTTTCTGAAACAAGACGTATCCGAAAGCAAAGATCAATATGCTTTACAGAGAAATATGAATCAAGGCAAAGACAGATTTTGCCACTTTACTAAAATGTTTTCTCTCTTTAATGTACTCATGTGAAATCAGTGATGAATGTATGTAGTTTTCAAATTGAGTTATCTGTATTTCCTAGCTTTATCATAAGTACTTATATCAGCTTCTATACCATTGATCTTTTTAATAAAAAGAAAAAAAGAATAATTTTGAAAAGAAATTGGAAAGAAGAACATTCCTTTGTCTGTGATGTCAATAAGTCGAAACAATAACTAAGAGAATGTTATTGTTCTAAATAAGATGTGATTACAAAAATTAGGACAAAATATAAATGACTGATGTAAATCTAAATAATCAATTATTATAAAACAGAGAAGAGAGTCTAACAGAAAAAGAGAAAGGATAGAGATCAGAGTTCATGAAAAGGGCCCAGTGATTGTTTATCAGAGAAAGAATCAGACAGAAAATAAAATCATTGTGTTGTTATTTAATTCAAGAGGAATAAGTTTTCAAAATAATGTCTTCTCCCAGTAGTTGTTTGAAGTTCTATGAATACATGTTTCTTTTCATCCACAATCTGCAAACTTTAATAAACACTCTCATACTGTGTATCAATCTAATTAAAATGTGATTTTGAAAATGCCGAACCTTTCATCTTCTTTCACAATGTCTTCACTGCTGTGTTTATTATATGTGATATTGGAAGACCTCTGTAAGAATTCACTTGACAGAAATCTGCTTTTTATCCGGTTTGTGTTAAAATATGAAGTTTTCGATTTGAATATTCTGTAAAGTTGATCAATCCTCTTAACAGTTATTATATAAGCATAGTGACTCATGACTTTGCTTCATCATTTAATTGAATTTGAAAATTGATCATTTCCATATGAACTGGTTCCTATAAATAAAGAAGATATAATATTAAGACATAAACAAGGATTATTATGTATTAAAAATAAGCTTTTTATTCTCCACTCTATAATAAAATCCAATGTATATCTGTTTGTCTGCTGGACGAAACCTTTTCAAATGTTTAGAGGAGGGGAGAAAGCAAATAGCAAGCCCACCATCTGAAATTATTTCAGAAATAAATCAATCACTCTATTTCCCTAATGGGACATGCTTTTCCTTTCTTCTTTCTATACGGATTGATACATGTGTTTCTTTTTTAAACTTTACAGTTTGAGACATTTTTTCTGTCTTTTTTCTTTTATTTAATTTCACTGATTAAGACGTCATTATATATATATATATATATATATATATATATTAGATTTCTTGAATGTGAGATGATATATATAATTATTTCCACAATCAGACAACGCCGCAGCCCACAACCTATGAAAAGAAACAAACCGGAAGTCCTAGACTCGAGTCTAGGACTTCCGGTTTGTTTCTTTTCATAGGTTGTGGGCTGCGGCGTTGTCTGATTGTGGAAATAATTATATATATATATATATATATATATAAGACTATCAGTGCTTGCACTAGCGAAGCATAATTTTTTTCTATCATTTTTTATGGAGGGTGTATATTCGTGTTTCAATAAACTCAGTATATAAGTTGTTTTTTTTAATTTGCATACGTAGGAAAAATTTGTACTCATATATGATGACCTTATAATTTCTACTATTGTTTTTTTCGATTATTTGATACTAGCAAAACTGCCCGGGCCACTATAAATAAAATAGAAGGGGTTAAAAACTGTAACATATTTCTATTAAACATTCTATCTCTCTACCTCTCTCTATCTGTTCTTCTACCTTTCTCTCTCTGACCCTCCCCGGTCCCCCCCCCCTCCGTGTTTCGAACATCCTTTTCTCCTCTGCAGTGAAAAAATAAAACTGAGGCCTCTAGAGCGCTACTGAAACCACCCAAACAAAAATTAAGGAGACCTCCACAGCACTACTTAAACCACCCTTTCCGAGTTTCTTGCCACCCCCTTCTCCCATTGAAGAGAAATTATGTTGATAATCACAATAGTCTGAAGAGAAGGTTAAGAAATGATAAATAAAATCCGGAGTTAGTGTCTAGTAATTTTGAAAGAAAAATGCTGAGTCATTTCCTGAAGTTTGTTTCTTGAGAAATTATGTTGATAATCACAATAGTCTGAAGAGAAGGTTAAGAAATGATAAATAAAATCCGTCATTTCCTGAAGTTTGTTTCTTGAGTAATGAGTTGACATTTTTTTTCAAAATTAATACATAAGATTGAAAATGACTGAAAAACGCCCTCCCGCACCCCTGAAAAAACCTGGCCCACTTAACACTCAAAGAATGAATATATATTTTTTTAAATTTTAGATATTATGCACCCAATCTTTTACAAATAAAAATATTTTTAACAAATTGGGGACCACTTAAGTAGGACTAACCCACAGAGTGAATGAGGTATTCTGATGAATGAGAGAGTCTAGCTTAGGGTAAGGTGCACATAGACTGACCAATTGTATGACCAACAACCCCCCCCTCCCATAACGATTCGGGCCTAAGGCGAACAAGAACTTTTGCATGCATTGTTTTTTTTCATTTTAAATATTTGCCTGTAACCGTTTATTTTCGCCTAAATAAAATCGCTGTTTAAGAATATACAAACTTTATGGGTGTTTGTTTTTTACTTTTAGCTGGGCATACACACAGACACACGACTTTCCTTTATATTATAGACTAGCAGGGCTACTCAGCGTTGCCAGGGTCCATAAAAACAAATTAACAGAGGTTGAAAAGTGTAACTGAAAGAGAGAATTTAGAAGTCGATAACTCGAACTTCAAAGCTGCGTTCCACTGGATGAAACCAACGATCCCTCTGATGCGTCAATAACAAAATAATCTGGTTCATAAATCACTCCTTTCTTTTTTTTTCTTCCCTCAAGTCAGCAGATGTCAGACATTAAATGATCTCAGTAAATTCTTTTTGACCAATGAGAACACGGACAGTTCCGGGGTCATACGCTTCTTATCAAGATGGACTTGCCCACTTAAGTGCAACAACCAGTTGCGCTATTTCTCATTGGTTGTGAGTTCGATCCTTGCTAGCATCCTCTTTGCTTGATATTTACCTACTTTTAAAACTAAGACGGATCTTTTTATGGCGGGGACGAAGCAAGTTGAGGCCACTTCCACCGCTTGATTCTAGCGCAGGACCATCATGTTCACCACAGTAACATATTTCTATTAAAACTTTTATCTCTCTACTTCTCTCTACGTGTCTCTCTTTCGACTCACTCGTTCCCCCACCACTCGCAAAACACTTTTTTATCCTCCACCCAATTCATTCTCGTGTTTTAATGTATTGAAAATAATAATAATAATAATAATAATAATAATAATAATAATAATAATAATAATAATCATAATAATAATAATTAAAATAATAATACCAACACTGTAAGTCATTTACTGGAGATTTCAATTTTAAACTTTTTTTTTGTGTTTTAATGTATTGAAAATAATAAATAATAATAATAATAATAATAATAATAATAATAATAATAATAATAATAATAATGAAAAAGCCACCATAAATGGCTTAAACAAATTGACGAGACAATTTCTTTTCCAATTCTGCAAAAGGCTTGCCTATTAGGAACGGCGAAAATGTTAAGGTACAGCTTGAATATCTAAGGTCAAGGGAATTGACTTGATGTTCAAAAAACAAAACTAAAAACATCCAAAAGTTGAGACTACTATGAATAATAATAATAATAATAATAATAATAATAATAATAATAATAATAATAATAATAATTACAATAATAATACCAACAATGTAAATCATTTACTGGAGCTTTCAATTTTAAACTTTTTACTCCCGGGCAACACTAAATGTCCTCCCCCTCCCTTAAGATAGAATGAAATCTATATTTGCTTTAATGTATTTCCGGGCAATGCCGAGTTGTTTATCTTTTTCCACTCCTTAATAATATAATGAAACCTATATTCGTTTTAGTGTATTCTCGGGCAATGCTTAGTATGTTTATGTTCTTCATCATATACAACTGACTTTACTTATTAAAACGTAAACAAAGGAAGAGTCATCATCTAATTAATCTTTTATATTAAACATTAAGAAGCATGAATAAAATACATTTTAGTCTATTACATAACTAAAATGATTATATAAAACGAAATCAAAGACAATACTATTCTGAAATGTTTAGGTTAAGAAAAGAGGCACTTGTGCATGAAAAGACACTTGGTAAATAGTTAAAAAGAAAATGACAGAAAAACTTTACAAAACATTTACCTGGTATTGAAAAAATATAAGCGTACACCAAAAGTTACGAAAAATGACCAAGTAGAATTTTTTTTAAAAATTAATCTAGCAATTTTACGCTGTCGACGCCAATAGGAGACAATATGTGAGTCTTGAGTCATGAACTAAGACGACAATCGGATAATGGCAGACCGTTCTGAACTACAATGCACAGTTGCATTTCATAAAAAACAATAGAAATACTCAATTATTTTCTCTAATTTTAGGTGTATGCTAATATTTTTCAATACCAAGTAAGTACTTCATGAAGTTTTGCTGTCAATTTATTTTTAACTTCCATATTTTACAGGTGTTTTTTTATGCAGAAACGCCAAGATATATTAAGACAGGGATATTAGGTACACCGAAAGAGAAAATCATGCAATAAATAATATATGCAAATGAGACTATAACTTTTAAGATAAAATAATATACAACAGTTAAAAAAATAACCCAAAACTATAACAATAATCCAGGAGTTAAAAACTTTCAATAGGCACTGATAACATAAAAGAATTTAATTTCAAATTTAAATTTGTAAAAACTGAACTTTTCATTTCGATTGTGACAGATATAGTTCCAATTTAGATTTTATGACAGACAAATATTTGGTGCTTGTATAAGAAAAGTACGAAAAAAGTTTTTTTGTCTTTTACTGTTTGAGAGGTAAATAAGGGGCAGGTAACTCCCATTTGACGATTGTGTTGTGACTCATAAGTGTTCGAATCTTAACTCTTTCAAGTTTGAAGACATACTGTATTTTACATCAGACAGTGCAAAACAGATACATTTTTTGCAAGCACACAGACTTATTTCTGGTGCAGGAACCTGCAAATGTGGCCATGAGATGCGACTTGTGCCATCACTAGTAAAAACTGATGGCTTCAATTGACGTTGCACATGGGGATACTGTGCAAGTAAAATGTCGATTAAACATAAAAGTATATTTGACAAATCAAAATTACCTATTCGGGAAATATTAAAATTTATTTATTTATGGGCGCGTGGAAAAGCTGATTCTGCTTACATAAAATCAGAGTGCACACTTACGAGTCACAACACAATCGTCAAATAGGAGTTACCTGCCCCTTATTTACCTCTCAAACAGTAAAAGACAAAAAAAACTTTTTTTCGAACTTTTATTATACAAGAACAAAATATTTTAGCTATTTTTTTTTGCCGGGGGGGGGGGGGGGGGTATTTACAATTATATAATCTGAAATAATATACAACAGTTAAAAAATAACCCAAAACAATAATCCAGGAGTTAAAAAGTACTAATAATCTACGAGAGGCAAAAATCTTTTTTTTTTAATGTACTAACAAGCATTGCTTATTAAGGCATAAAGGCCACTCGAGTATAAGGATTTATGATACTATTATCGCAGACATTATCTTTTATGGGGGTGATCCTCTAAACTGTTATACTTCACTATTTTGATAGTGGTAGTGTAGTATCGGTTTTGTTGTCATGATAGCATCCTACACGACATTACCTACTCCTTTGTTCTTGGCCTTTTGGCTAAGATCAAAGTGTAGTATCTGTTCCGATGGATACTGCACCCCATAGACTGGTATTGTCTTGGCCTTCGGGGCTTGATTTACGCTGGTCTATGGGTCTGTCCTGTGCAGTTCTAGGAGGTCTACCCTCCCAGGCTTCTCCTCCCCTCTTTGGGGAGAAGTAAGTTTATTGCTTACCGCCTGAGGCGCCCCTACCGGGGAATGCCGACAGGGCTGCCCAGCCAATTTTTAAACCCCACTTTCCCGACCCGACCTTGGGTCACATCTTACTTGTGGGAGTAAGATAAAAACTGGCCTTGTGCCTAACTCCTGGAGAGGAGTAAACCAATACTTCTTTGTGTTCTTGGCCAAAAGGCTAAGATCAAAGTGTAGTATATGTTCCGATAGATACTGCACCCCAGACTGGTTTCGTCTTGGTCTTCGGGCTTGATTCCGCCGGTCTATGGGTTTGTCCTAGGAGGTCCACCCTCCCAGGCTTTGCCTCCCCTCTTTGGGGAGCAGTAAGTTTATTGCTTACTACCTGAGGCGTCCCTGCCGGGGAATGCCGACGGGGCTGTCCAGGCAATTTTTAATGGCCAGAGTGCTCACCTTCTCGGGCGCTGGCTTTTCAAGTCCCACTTTCCCGACCCGACCTTGGGTCACATCTTACCTTGTGGGAGTAAGATAAAACTGGCCTTGTGCCTAACCTCCTGGAGAGTAGGTAAATACTACTTTATGGGGGGGGGGGTAGAATACGTTCGTTTATAATGATACCATCCTCCCGGGTATTACCGCTTCAATTTTTTTTTGGGGGGGGGGGGTGATAGATCCTAACAGGCTTTACCTCATCCTTTGAAACTGTAAGTTTTGTTATTTCAACATTTCGTAACTTTTACTCAACCGAATTCGTCAATAAAACATGGAGGTCGATTTTATTTTAGGTGATCACTAATTTCAGGCTTAAAAGATGAAAAAAAAAATTTTCATAATCCGACGTAATTCATAATCTCTGGGCGTAAGATTAGTTGTACCGTAAGTCTATTTAAAAACAACAACAAAAATAACAACTATCTTTTAATCTTGAAATTAGCGATCACCTCACCCAAAAAATAAAAATTTTCTATCGTCTGGTAAATGTTATTTGTTGTGTATATTGCTTATTTTCGATTTCTCGTCTGTTAACTATACTACATTCTTGTTTTTGTTTTGTTTACGAGTTCTCGCCTGTTAACTATTCTGGACTTTACCCGACTTAAACTGTTCTCTTCACTGCATTCTTCGAGGATGGTTTGGGTTTTTAACTGAAAGGAAAGCTGTTATAAATTATGCATAATTTATAAAATTTGTAAAACCTGACGCTTTTATCAGCACTCGTTTCCCCATTTCAATATTTTGTTGTCTTTTTTTAAATAAATAAAAAAGCTGTTCTGAAATGACAGAAAAAATAGCAGACATGCACACACAGGCGCTGCAAGAATAGAAAGCTGTATGGAACATCATAAAACAAAGAAACTCAAGTAATACTTACTTTAATAAAAGAAACAGCTATAGAATTTGTAAATTATTAAAGTTAATGTTTTTAGGGGTAGAAGTAGAATTCAAGATGGCGACCGGACCGGAAAGCAGGTTCGCAGAAAATTAAAGTACAAAAGAAAGACAAAGAGTAAGATTCGGAAACATAACGGATCCCGTTGATGATTACGTGTAAAATGATTATTATTATCATATTTATTTATTTTAATGGAGAAAAAATATAAATTTTATTAAAAGCTATCGGTAAATGTAAAGATCGACGGTTTAAACAGAATGCGAGAAAAAAAATAAAAAAGGGGGGCTTCTGTATGTCGGGCCGAAAAAAAGATGTTATCTTTATTTTTTAAGAGTCAAATAAAGGGGAGATAATTCAAAGTTTTCTTCCCACAATTTACCTTAAAATGGATTTAACTATTGGGTGCTTATTTAGAACAGGGTCCCTGTAGAAAATTATTTGGCACTTCTGTAGTATATATGAAGCAGCAGATTTTCTGTCCTTCTACTGAAAATAAAGGGAGGTAATTCAACCGAAAGTAATTTTTTTACAACATAAAAAAAATGCAAGACTGGTTTGTTTTTGGGTAACAATTAACAATTTCTTTTTTTTATTATATGAAGTAAAATAATTTTATATAAAAAACCCTAACCCTAAACCTAAACCCTAACCCCTAACCCCTAACCCTAACCCTAAACCCTAACCCTAACATTAAGAAATCAGGCGGTGTGCCTGTAAAAAATCTATTGTTTTTTGCGGCTGGTTCATTAAATTACCAATGTCTCGAAGATTAATCTCATTTAACTCCATTTTCTAAATACTAAATTCAACTTCCGGTGAATTCTGAATGAATGGTACTTGGAGAAAAAAAACCGGAACTCTTCAATTTCGATTTCTTAATCCGCAGCTGCTTCATATATACTACAGAAGTGCCAATTATTTTCATGTAAAATCAGTATTTTTTATTTACTCAGTCATAGTTTCTCACTCACGGTACGAAAAAGAATTTAAAAATATCAAGTAGAACTTTAATTAGAACGATTTTTCCATTTCCATAAGGGCGATATACAACGTCTATTTGCCGACATTTTGGGTGTGGCCGATTGATGGAATAGCTAACTAAGGGCAGGTAAGTGTCGCGAAATTGCAGAACGGTACCCAGTTACCATGTAAATAATAAAAAAAAACAAGAAAGCAACATTTTATTAATCTATAAAATTATATCGTTGAAAGTACCCCGGTGAAGAAATAAAAAATAATTATTTAATTTTCATTTTTTTTTATTTTAAAAATTTTGGCTATTCCATCGATCGCTCACACCCAAAATGTTGGCTCACACCCAAAATGTCAGCGAATAGATGTTGTACATCGAAATGGAAAAATCGTTCTAATTAAAGTTCTGCTTGATATTTTTAAATTCTTTTTCGTACCGTGAGTGAGAAACTATGACTGAGTAAGTACAAAATACTGATTTTACATGAAAATAATTTTCTACAGGGACCCTGTTCTAAATAAGCACCAACTATTGTAATTAACTTAAAATTAAATTAAAAAATATATACGTCAAAGGATTATTTATGAATAAAACAATCACAACGCTTTATGGTGTTCGGCACCAATGAAAAATCAAATGATTTATTAAAATTAATTAATTATCACAGAAAGAAAAAAAAAATAGAAAAATACGTAAATGGAAGAAAAAAAAACATGAAGCAAGGGAAATAAAGTTTTTGAAATAAATGATAGTTTTACACTTGATGCAGATTTCCGCACCTGAAATTAATCTGTGCGCTTACAAGACGTCTATTAGTTTGGTGTTATCTATGGTTAAATAGAAAATGTCTTCCAAGTTCACAGTGTTAACATCCATTTTTAGATAAATCGTGGGGAAAACTTTGAATTATCTCCTCCTTATTTGACTCTTCAAAAATAAAGATAACAATTTTTTTTCGGCCCTATAATACAGGGGCACAAAAAAATTATATATATATATGATAAAAATTGGGTTTGTGTCGTTTTTTTTTTTTTTAATATTATTAAATAGGGAACCAGTTCGAGTTAAAATTTATGGCACTTGTGCATTTTTACATATTTTGTTTTCAATTCAGGGGAGTTAAGAATGGCTTTCTAAATTTTGTGCAAAAAAAAGATAGTGTACTTACAGATTGTGTGCTCAGCATATGTGGCTAACATGAGCAGGAAGAGAGAATGACATTTATAGTCGGGAACGAGTGGGAGAATGGTGGGAGTAGTTACAACCTATAACTTCAGGTCCTGCTCTGCAGACAGGTCTGTACTCAAGTTCCGAGTGTGGGAGGATTGGGGATGCCTGACTTGGAAAGTCATCGACATTCCGAGAGACTGGCTTTCCTGAGTCGGACTTTGATGGAAGACACTCCGTGGGTCCCTGCGATCGAGAGCGCCTTTCCCAACCTCATACCCAGCCTCTCGGTCGAAGGTCGACGTAGACCAAGAGGGGAGCCCTTGTTCTTCACCGAATGCCGGGCTGCGCTTAGAGCGTTGCAGGGGTCCAGTAACCTTGCCTGGTCTAGGAAGAGACTATATCGGGATCTAGTGGAGGGTACCGCTTCGGACCCACTTGAGGAGCGGCTTGGATTGTCGAGGGAGGAGGCCCGCTCCCAGTGGAGTTGGGCGCCGGGCCAGAGTTATCTCAACAATTCTGAGTATTCTCTGACCTGGCGACTGGTTCGGAACGCACTGCCCCTCTATGGCAGATTACGCAGAGATGGCTTAAGGGACGTCCCCTCATGCCTGCGCTGTGAAGACGACGAAGAAGAAACGACCGAGCATTCCTTTTTCACCTGCAGCAAACTTCAGCGTCTCTGGGGATACGTCAGAGAGGTGATGGCTCGCATCGACGCCGAACAGCCGATGGTCCTGGATGTCGCATCTGTCATCAACAACGCAGCTCCGCAGTGGACTGAGGAGAAACGAATGGGGTTTCTGGCCATCCTAGCCGTAGCGAGACTAGTGACGTGGGTTACACGTCTTGATGAGGTTCATGGGGTTGGATCGATTTCAGATCGCGATCTGGTAGTTTACTTTAAACATCAACTTAAAGTGAAAATCAGATGCGATTGGAAGCGATTACATCGCATGGATTTCAATAGGAGATGGGTGCATGACACTAGTTTGTGCATCCGACGAGGTGCCAAGTTTGAGTTCGTGTTCCCTCCATAGTTATGGCACACGCGGTACTGGGTTCTACAGAACCCACCCCTGTAGACTTTTTTAACTAAAAGAGCAACTCTTAACTAGTAGGAATGAGAGATATCCTGTCCCTATTTTATTTTTGCCGACACTAGAGAGCTTCCAAAGATTCCCACTTCCATTGTTTTACTTTGTCCCCGGTCTTTTGGAACCTTTGGCATTACTATCTTGGAAGCCGCCATCCAACCCTTGATCCCATTCCCGATGAATTTATTTTTGAATACCCCTCTTTTAAGTTCCCACTCCCATTTAGGGACCGACCTGCTTGTTTTCGGTCTTGGGCCGGAAAACAGCGGGTGGTCCAACACTTAGCAATGAAGGAAAGACGGGCCATACTAACCCCCCTTTTTATCATTTTATTTGGTTCTTTATTTTTCTTTCTTTTTGGGTGTTTTTAATATTTTATCCCACTCCCACGATAATTATTATTTACAATGATGACTTTTGGGGGATATGTTAAGTAGGGATCCATCCACAGAGTGAATGCGGTATTTTGGTGCAAGAATCTGGTTAAGAGTTAGCAAAAGTTTTCTTTTCTGTTTTGTTGTATTTTTTGTTGAAAATAAAAAATGTTAACAGCTTGTCTCACTTATCCCCGACCCCCCCCTCCCCCTACATAACGGGCGCTATGCCTAAGGTCTGGTGAGTTCCCAAGGTTTGTAAAATCTTGATCTGTAGATAAAGATGAAGGTTGTCCGAGCCTTTTGGCTAAGATCAAAGATTAGTATCTGTTCCGATGGATACTGCACCCCATAGACTGGTATTGTCTTGGCCTTCGGGACTTTATTTACGCCGGTCTATGGGTTATGGGTCTGTCCTGTGCAGTTCTAGGAGGTCCACTCTCCCAGGCTTTGCCTCTCCTCTTTGGGGAGGAGTAAGTTTATTGCTTACTGTCTGAGGCGCCCCTACCGGGGAATGCCGACGGGACTGCCCAGGCAATTTTTAATGGCCAGAGTGCTCACCTCTCGGGCGCTGGCTTTTCAAACCCCACTTTCATGACCCGATCTTGGGTCACATCTTACTTGTGGGAGAAAGATAAAACTGGCATTGTGCCTAACTCCTGGGGAGGAGTAAATAAAACCTTCCTAAATAACTTCTCGGCCCTTTGGCTAATATCAAAGTGTAGTATCTGTTCTCAGTTGCGACATTTTCGTCTTCCCAAAGACCTTGTGCTAGGTTAAAGCGTTGTTTGACCAAGTCCCCTTTTGGGGCTTTCGTCACTTTTTTCTGCTCCCCCTTTTGGGGATTTTTTCTCTTTTTTCTATGTTCTTTCTTTCTATCTAATTCCTCCCCCGTTGGGGAGGCAGCTCCCCGTTTGTAGAGCTTTGTCTCTTCGGCTCCCCTTTTTTGGGGAGCCATCTTTCTTGTAGCCGCTTTTTTGGCAAATAATTTTAATCAATTTTTTTTTTTAGAGTCTGACTGCTTGTCCCAACTTAAGCAGCCGGCAGGTTCGGGGAAGACTCACGTACCTATTAGGCGACGTTCTCCCTGATTCCGAATCGGCGGGTTGTGGGCAACAGACAGACCCAGACTTCGATGGAGGCCACCTGGGTCTCGAAAACCAGAGCTGTCTTGACTAAGGACAGCGAGAGAGGTGTGGCCGCGAAGGGCACCCCTGTGATAGTGGGCTGCACGGACGTGTGCGGCCCAGTTGCGAGTTTGCGGGTTGTCGCGCCGAGCGACACTCCAGTCCGGTCGGTGGGGGGAGACACGCTCTAGTGCTCCCCAGGAGGTGTTGCCCCGCAGGGCACCTCTGGATCTTTGTTGGGGAGTGTCGTGCTGTGCGACACTCCAGTCCGGTTGGAGAGTGGCACATCCGAGTGCCCCCCAGGAGGTGTAGCACCGCAGGGCACCTCTGGATCTTTGTTGGGGAGTGTCGTGCCGTGCGACACTCCAGTCCGGTCGGGGGAAATCACACCTAGTGACGACCCAGTTTCAGGTTCCGTGTCTGATGGCGACCCAGATTTGCTTTTTGGGGATTTCGAAAAAATCCCAGGAGTGACCGTTTCTCGTAAGGAGTTTTTTGCCGGTTTCAACAATACTCCTTTTGGGAGGCGTAAATCCCTTGCAAAAAAAACACCAGCCCCTTAGCTAAGAAAATCCCAATCTCTCGATTTGTGAGTGCCACAGGGGCGGTACAACCCTAAATTGTTTTTGGGGTGCTCCTCGGGGGGTTCTTCATCGGCGGAGTCGGAGGGGGAGAGCCTTAGCAGGAAGAAGGAGAGGAGGGGAGTACCAAAAGTCCGGAGTAGTCCACCACAAAGCTCCCAGCCAAAACAATGCCGGAGACCACTACATGGGGTCCCCAGTCCAAAAAGACCCCGGAAGACTATAAAGAACTCTTCAGGGGAAAGTACAAGGAGTACACGGAGGGTAGTACTATTCGACTTGTTCCGGGTACTCTGGAGAACCTGAAGAAGAGAATAGTCTCCCTGGTGACAACAGATGCAAAACTGAAGGGACTCACTGGAGTCACCAGGGACAAAATGTTCCGGATGCTGGTGGACCTGAAAATACCGGCGACCTACATCACGAAGAGGTCTTATGCGATGTGGGACATCCTGCTCCCAACCCAGCAGGAGGCGGAAAAGGTAGCAAAAGGGGACTTTTGCTGGAGAGACCTGCAATTCAAGCCGGAATACCTTGAAAAGAGGAGGACGAATGTCACCATTCTTGGTGTCCCATGCTGTGTCAGCGCTGATCACTTAGGTGCAATAATGTCACAGTATGGAGATGTTGAAGAGGCTATTCCGGTCCGTGGCCCCCGCAACATCCAAACGGGGAAATTTAAATTTTGCATGAGGTTGGAGCGTGCAGGATTCCAGAAGATTCCTGCCCAACTCAAGTGCGAGAGCTGGACGATGTCCATCATAGTGGAGGGACGGAGGCCACATTGTTGACATTGCCAGACGCCGGGGCATATGTCCAAGGACTGCCCCAAGAGAAACACCTCAAAGACCCCGGCACCCGTCCCAGCCAAAGCTCCAGCTCCAGTGGCAGCAACAACAGTGGCGGCGGAAAAGCCCAAGGAGGAAGAAGGATTTAGCACTGTGGCCTCCAAGAGGGGAAAGAGGGCCCTCCCTGGCCCCAATCTGCCAGTGGCAGCTCCAGCCCAGGTTCCCTCCCAGTCGGTGAAAAGAAAGCTCCAACAGTCATCGGAGTCAGAGGAGGAGTCAACGGCTAACGAGGAGAGGATGGCAGTGGAGGGGCTGGTAGAGCCTAAGGAAAAGGACTCTAAGGCCAAAAAAATCAAGGAAGCCGAAGACTGCGAAACTGCTCCGACTATCCAGGCACCAACACCCCCTGTGGTACAGGACTCCGCTCCTCTCTCCAAAACACCCATAACGGCCGTTGTGGAAGCAGCAGGGACCAAAGAGTCCGCTCCAACACAAACGCCCCCTCCTCCACCAGCTGGAAAGCAGGGAAGAACAAAGAGGTCCCCTTTCCTGCCGGGGGAGAGAATTTGTGTGACCAACGCCTCCCAGGTTCAACCAGACCTAAGCGCGAGGCAAAGGCAGTATTTAAAACAAATGCAGGCTTTCACCCATGTGAAAGGAAAGCGGGTGGAGAGCCCCCAGAAGTTCCGGGATGCTTCCATGATAACCACCTTCCTGAGAGAGAACAAGGGGAGCAGAACAAATGCTCTCTGGAGGATGGTTGAGGAAGGGAAGACAGCATTCCCGGGCTTCAAACTGATTGACGAGGAGCACCCTTCCCTTAAAAAATTATCTTTTCAATGTCCGCGGAGGGTCCCTGTTTACGTTCACCCCTCTTTCTTTCGGGCACTAAAACTAACCTTCCCCTTGGACGTGGGAGGTTTGGCACGAGACGGACGGATTTCGTCCGAACTGCTGACCGGCAGTCTCGGTTAAGCCTTCAGCGTCCTCACTCCCGAGGACTTTAGCCTCGTCTGTGACACTAACTAATGGGGACCACAAATTTGAACTTGGCTTGTTGGAATGTGAGGGGCATGAGATCCCGAGGCAAAGCTGCTCGCTAAGGGATCTCGTGGCCCGCAAGGTAGATGTAGCTGCGATTGAAGAGACCCACTTCTGTTCGTATGGGGATTGTGATGTGCTGACTGACGACTTTGACGTCTACTCAGCATATGGCAATGTTCGTAGTTGTGGCATCTCGGTGATGGTTAGACGCAGCCTGTCGGCAAACGTTAGCGTTGTTCATGCGGATGCGGCGGGACGGTGGGATGGCTGGTCGTGGTCGATGTTGCCGTTGAAAACAGTAAGTTTCGGATCGTTGCAGTTTATGCGCCCAACATTGCTGGCGAGAGGGTTTCCTTTTTTCGACGATTGGAGGCGTTCCTCGGGGGTTCAGAGCGAGTAGTTTTAATGGGGAACTGGAATGCCATCCTAGACCCCAAGATAGATAAGGTCGGTGGGAATAGAGGGTCGGCATGGTGTGAGAGCAGTCTGTCTGACATGATGGCCTCGTGCGATCTTGTCGACAGATTTCGCGTCGATCACCCAGGGCGGAAGATGTGGATGTGGTATACTAGTGCGGCCTTCTGTCCGAGTACCTACTTGGACAGAATGTTAGTTAGAAGAGGCGACATAGATTTCTTATCTTGTCCCACGTTCACTATGTTAGGACATTCAGACCATAAATTGGTTATGGCCCGTCTGAACTTAAGCGATAGGCCTAGTTTGGCTGGGTACTGGAAGTTTAATACCTCCTTGCTGGAGATATGCGACTTCCGGGAACAGCTGACATTACTACTTCAGCAGGGATTAGTGGGGGTGGTTATCGGGAGTAGATACTGGGTCAAAACTAAGGCTCGTGTTAGAAGCTTTTGTGTTCGCTACAGCCAGCGCCTCGCTCAAGATAGGGCTAGGACGCAAAAGCATGCAGAGGATAATATGACTCGGGCGGTGGCGGGGGGGATCTCCTAGAGACAGCATTAATTACGGGGGACCCCAATCGCTTGGCCAGCGAGCGATATGAGGGACAAGTAGTTAGAGCTAGGTTAAAGAAAGTCTCTAACGAAGCCGTGAACGTTTACGCTGTTGAGCGTAAGGCTGCTTTACGTCGTGGCTCGGATGGGTACATTCGGAAGGTGAAAAACCTGGAAGGACATACCCTGGTATCGACTCGTGAAATTTGTGAGGGGTTCCGTGAGCATTTGGAGGAACACTTCATTCAACTGCCCAGACTCCGCGGCCAGGAGTTTGACAGCTATTTGGCTGACTCCCCCCGCCTCGAGGCGGCTCGAGCAGCTGGCTGTTATGGCAGGATTACGGAGGGCGAGATCGTTACTGCGTTGAAGCAGGTCGGCTTGAACAAATCTCCAGGACTCGATGGTCTGCTGTACGAAATGTATTTGAGGCTGTCGCCCATGTTTGTCCCAATTCTGAAGGATGTGTTTAACCACTGGTTCGCTCAGGAGTCAATCCCTGGACAGGTACCCTAAGGAGTAGTCACATTACTGAAGAAGGGGGACCAACCTGGTGGGGGTAATTTAGACGATTACAGGCCCATAACTCTGCTAAACACAGAGTTAAAGATTTTGGCCCACGTTCTTGCGAACCGCCTGCAGGTTGTTATCGGTGATTTGATCAAGCCTGAGCAGAACTTTGCTGTGAAGGGGAGGTCGATTCAGAACAACTTGCATTTGATTCGCATGATCATAGAGGGGACAGAAGACGACGCTGAAGCCGCGCTGATCAATTTAGATCAGTCCAAGGCTTTCGCTAGGGTCGACCATGGTTTCCTGAAAGCTGTTTTAGCGGCTGCCGGTTTTGGTCCGGACTTCCGCAGGTGGATCTCTATTCTGTATGACTCGCCGACGGCAGTGGTGCAAGTCAATGGAAAGAGGTCGGAATCGTTCGTTGTTTCTCGGTCGGTACGTCAGGGTTGTCCGCTGTTGCCCCTGCTCTACATCCTGACGTTGGAACCCTTCCTTCGCAAATTAAGGGATCAGGCGACAACACCAGTCCTGCGCGGGATCGCTATCCCTTCTCGCAAAGCGCGAGTCAGGGTTTCCGCATTTGCCGATGATGTCACCGTTTTCGTGTCGAGCCGTACTGACATTCGAACGGTGATTAAGGCGCTCGCTCGGTACGAAGAAGTGACAGGGACCATAGTTAACCGCAGCAAGTCTAACGGCCTGTGGTTGGGTGCTTGAAGCAGAGAGACCGCTCTTTCAGGTGACTTCAGCTGGTCGGATGGCCCAGTTCGAATCCTCGGCGTATGGTTCGGACCGGGCCTGCAGTTGGAAAAAAACTGGTCGGAAGTACAGACCAAGGTCCAATCGTCGGTCCGGGCTTGGATTCGAAGGAAGCTTTCCTTAAAGGGCAGAGCGGTGGCGTGCGCCACTTACGTCTTCCCCCTCATCCTTTACCGGCTGTCTGTACTACCACTGCCTGCGGCCCGCCTTCACACTTTCACACGCTTACTCTTCTCGCTTCTTTGGAAGGGCCGGAAAGCGTACGTCCGCAAACAGGTCTGTACTAAAGTTCCGAGTGTGGGAGGCTTGGGGATGCTTGACTTGGCAAGTCATCGACATGCCAGGAAACTGGCTTTCCTGAGTCGGACTTTGATGGAAGACACTCCGTGGGTCCCTGCGGTCGAGAGCGCCTTTCCCAACCTCATACCCGACCTCTCGGTCGAAGGTCGACGTAGGCCGAGAGGGGAGCCCTTGTTCTTCACAGAATGCCGAGCCGCGCTTAGAGCGTTGCAGGGGTCCAGTAACCTTGCCCGGTCTAGGAAGAGACTATATCGGGATCTAGTGGAGGGTACCGCTTCGGACCCACTTGAGGAGCGGCTTGGATTGTCGAGGGAGGAGGCCCACCCCCAGTAGAGTTGGGTGCCGGGCCAGAGTTAACTCAACAATTCTGAGTATTCTCTGACCTGGCGACTGGTTCGGAACGCACTGCCCCTCTATGGCAGATTACGCAGAGATGGCTTAAGGGTTGTCCCCTCATGCCCGCGCTGTGAAGATGACGAAGAAGAAACGGCCGAGCATGCCTTCTTCACCTGCAGCAAACTTTGACGTCTCTGGGGATACGTCAGAGAGGTGATGGCTTGCATCGACGCCGAACAGCCGATGGTCCTGGATGTCGCATCTGTCATCAACAACGCAGCTCCGCAGTGGACTGGGGAGAAACGAATGGTGTTTTTCGCCATCCTAACCGTAGCGAGACTAGTGACGTGGGTTACACGTCTTGATGAGGTTCATGGGGTTGGATCGGTTTCAGATCGCGATCTAGTAGTATACTTTAAACATCAACTTAAAGTGAAAATCAGATGCGATTGGAAGCGATTACCTCGCATGGATTTCAATAGATGGGTGCATGACACCAGTTTGTGCATCCGACGAGGTGCCAAGTTTGAGTTCGTGTTCCCTCCATGGTTATTGCACACGCGGTACTGGGTTCTACAGAACCCACCCCTGTAGACTTTTTTAACTAAAAGAGCAACTCTTAACTAGTAGGAATGAGAGATATCCTGTCCCTATTTTATTTTTGCCGACACTAGAGAGCTTCCAAAGATTCCCACTTCCATTGTTTTACTTTGTCCCCGGTCTTTTGGAACCTTTGGCATTACTATCTTGGAAGCCGCCATCCAACCCTTGATCCCATTCCCGATGAATTTATTTTTGAATACCCCTCTTTTAAGTTCCCACTCCCATTTAGGGACCGACCTGCTTGTTTTCAGTCTTGGGCCGGAAAACAGCGGGTGGTCCAACATTTAGCAATGAGGGAAAGACGGGCCATACTAACCCCCCTTTTTATCATTTTATTTGGTTCTTTATTTTTCTTTCTTTTTGGGTGTTTTTAATATTTTATCCCACTCCCACGATAATTATTATTTACAACGATGACTTTTGGGAATATGTTAAGTAGGGATCCATCCACAGAGTGAATGCGGTATTTTGGTGCAAGAATCTGGTTAAGAGTAAGCAAAAGTTTTCTTTTCTATTTTATTGAAAATAAAAAATGTTAACAGCTTGTCTCACTTATCCCCGACCATCCCTCCCCCTACATAACGGGCGCTATGCCTAAGGTCTGGTGAATTCCCAAGGTTTGTAAAATCTTCATCTGTAGATAAAGATGAAGGTTGTCCGAGGGAATTCACCTGCCTAAATAACTTCTCGGCCTTTTCGCTAAGATCACAGTGTGGTATCTGTTCCGATGGATACTACACCCCATAGACCGGTATCGTCTTGGCCTTCGGGGCTTGATTCCACCGGTCTGTGGGTTTGTTCTGTGCAGTTCTAGGAGGTCAACCCTTCCAGGCTTTGCCTTCTCACCCTTTGAGAAGGGGTTAGTTTATTGCTAATCGCCTGAGGCGACCCTACCGGGGAATGCCGATGGAGCTGCCCAGGCATTTTTTGAAGGTCATAAGTGCTCTTCCTCTAGGATGCTGACTTATCTAATCCCACTTTCCGACCTTGTGTCACATTTTACTCTGTGGAAGATAGATAAATATCTACTATTGTGGTTCTGGCCTCGATAGAGACCAGAGCGTTGAGTTTCTTTCTTAGCTTAATTCTTGATTACCTGTTGGCGTGGGTTGCTTAAGGAGAATTCCTTTTTGCAACCTCGACTGCTGCAGACTCCTTTCTGGGTACAACTTCCAAGTACTTTTTTCAACAATTTGGACGGCGATGTTTAAATTCACAAGTGCTAAATTTATTTAGTATTGCGCATGTAATCTGACGAAAAACTCGCTTGACTTGAAATGTGCAAACATGCTAGAAAAATAGAGATTTTAACAAAATGGAGTCTTACGGAACCGGAAGTGTTGTATAGCTCATGGAGCCATTTTTTTTTCTTTCTCCCATTACTACGTGATGCTACATCGATTTTAACGGTGGTTCTGTATTATTGTGTACAGATGAAATTTCTTTTTTAATTTAGAAGAGTGAGTTGAAAGGGGAGATAATTCAAACCTTTTCTATTTTTCATTTCAATTACGTTTTTTGTTTATTTAATGTTTAATTTATTTCAATAAATCTATTTAATTCTAACGTATCCTCTTAAGTTTTATTTTATTTCGTTTTATTTATCTTCCTCTCACAAGGTAAGAAGTGACACAAGGTCGGGAAAGTGGGATTTGAAAAGTCAGCGCCTGAGAAGGTGAGCACTATGGCCTACAAAAAATGCCTGGGCAGCCCCGTCGGCATTCCCCAGTAGGGGCGCCACAGGCAGTAAGCAATAAACTTACTCCTCCCCAAAGAAGGGAGGCAAAGGTGATGATCCATTTTTGGAGACAGCAGATTGTACAAAAGTTTAAATTATCAAATTTAATCTGTACACAGTAATTCAGAAACATCATTTTAACTGTTAAACGTTCTTAATGTCATTATAGCAGACGCTACTACCGGCCAAGTTGATATTTTCTTTGTCTGTGTGATAGAGAAAAGAGGTTATCTCGTGAAAACACGTTGGCCGAAGATTCCGGCCAATCAGGGACCAACAGTCCAGCTTGATCACGCGTTGATTGAACCCTATAAAGGGAGACGCAACAAGACACATACTCTCTTTTTCTCTTCCTTTTTTTGGCCAGTAGGCACTGAGGAGATCGTCGCCCCCCACTCCCCCGCGCGACCGAGGAGGTGGGGGAGGCATAAGTCAAAGAAAAGGTAACATCTTCCATTTCTCATCATTGAACAAAGAACTTTTCTCACATTACACATTACTATTGCCACAAAAAATCACTTTACATCAAACACGCTCGCATATACGTATTCATACAAACACAAACTTAAACAAACCGAACATTTCACTCGTGTAACAAACGGAACTTTTCACTCCTTAAAAACGAACTCAACCATTCTCTGTAACTGATAACTCTACAAAATGTCTTATCCAAATAAATTGTTTAATTTAATATATATGTTTTACTCTAATTGTTGATTTTACTAAATACTATTATTGTGTGTAGCTTATTATTCCTTCGTTTTCTTTCCAATATAATTTCCGATATAATAATAATGTTCTCTTTCTTCCCTTTTGTTTGTTGATTCTGTTAATTTTACCACACGTGGTCGGGCCACCCGAACAACGGGAATGACATGCCACCATAAATGCATCTCTCTCATAACCTTTGTCCGGCCACCACATCGCCACATTGGTATACCCCTTTATTCGAAACCCCGGCCATATCATAATCTTTTTGAAAAAGTGTATATATTATCGCTTATGCCAATTTTACTTGAATTTTGGAAGAAATCATTTAAACCGTTGATTTTTACATTTACCACGCTATGATCAAAAACACGCACCTGCTCTAATTCAGTCTAATAAGGTGAAAAATTGTAATTTTTAAAAAATTCACCCAAAATAGACTAATTATTGTATTTCGATAATCTATTCAGTATTAGCAGCGTTAAGAGATGATCTTTCTTTAAAACAATTCTAAATTTGGAGGCAACCGTTTTTTTTTGGGGGGGGGGCTAGCTTATTTACTTGTTTTCACGACCCTTGCCCTAACTAACCAATGCTTGCAAACAAAAAAAAATAAAGTGCTTGGTACAATGATTTTAAAAGATAATTCCTCGTAGTTTCATGTTATTTTGTTTTCTGAAAAAACAAAAATCCAACTTCTAGTCAAATGGACCTGTTACGGGACCGAGTGGTGTTCCGCCGATTATAGACGTGTTCAGTAAATCAAGCAATGTTGCATGCAAAAGACAGAGTAATAATTAATAAACAAAATGAGGTAGTTCAAATAAAGTTTATTGAACGTGTGTGTACGTGGAATGGTGAAGTGTGTGATGTATGCATGTGTGTCGATGGAAAAAACAGTTCTTGAAAAGGTATAAGAAGAAATGAATCCGGCGTAGGAAAAGTCTTTGAAAGCCGTAGACAAAGAGAATGAGTTGAGAACTCTTACCGTTGTTTGACCACGTGTGTTGGTAGTTGTTATCCCGATGTCATGTGAAGAGAAAAGCGTGAGACGAAGCGCTAGTGTATTAGCGTCGTTCTGCTGAGGCCAATCGACCTGAAGAGAAAAGTGAGATGGAACGCTAGTGTCAGCGTACTTCTGTCGAGGCTGGTGAAGAAGAGAGAGAATTTCCGTTTGCAACGGTTTTTATAGTCAGAAGGGCAGATAACTCTGGTGTCGCTTTACAGTGTCACCTGTCGGTGAAAAAGCGACACCTACCAGCAAACCGGTGTAGTTATGTTTTGAAAGGAGGAGGTAACTGCTACAGACCCCTTACTTTTGGAAATTTAAAAATGGTAGCATGAATAAAATATTGCTCGTCGAGATTTTTTTTTGCGTTAAATCTTCGCTTAATTTATTACTGATACGATTGTAAAAACAATATTGAAAATATATATATTTTTAATTATTTTAACAAATGCTCGCAAAATTGACAACTCAAAATTTGTTTAACTGTGAGCTTCAGTACTTAAAAATGACAACTCGATACATAAAATGGCTGAAGTTGTTAAAAAATTCAGATTTCGGAAAATTTCGTTTTTCATCTTTAAATTTCCGCCCATTTTTACATACAATATCATTTCTAGAAATGCGCAGAAGAAATACAAAAATAGAGTTATCGTTAAGTGGGTCAATCAAGAACGACAACAATTTTGATGATTATAAACTTCTATAGTTCTGAAAAAAGGGGCGTGGCTTCATAATGACGTTTTTCTTTTAAACGATAACTATCAATGGCTGCCGAGCAGACGACATTTTATCATCCCTGTCGCTGGATGTCGTCACAAAAAGAAAATTACGTACATAAAGTGCTTGGCCTTTTGGCCAATATCAAAGTGTAGTATCTGTTCCGATGGATTCTACACCCTATAGACCGGTATCATCTTGGCCTTCGGGTTTTGATTCTGCCGGGCTGTGGGTTTGTCCTGTGCAGTTCTAGTAGGTCCACCCTCCCAGGCTTGGCCTCCCCTCTTTGGAGTGGAGTAAGTTTATCACTTACTGCCTGAGGCGCCCCTATGGGGGAATGCCGACGGGGCTGCCCAGGCATTTTTTGTAGGCCAGAGTGCTCACCTTTTCGGGTGCTGGCTTTTCAAATCCCACTTTCCCAACCTTGTGTCACATCTTACCGCTGTGGGAGGAAGATAAATCAAAAAAAAAAATACGAGAAGCAAACAGGTAACCAATTAAAAGACATACAAAGAAAGACCAAAAGAAAGACGGTAAACGTAAAGATTAGAGTATGGCTAAGAGAAAAAAAATAGTATATTATGGGTATGGTTAAGATTTTTTCGAAAAGGCGATATAAAATTGTGCTTAGGCGATAAACATTGTTTTGTGAAAGGATTATGACTGTTATAGTAGGGTTTAACCAAACAGAGTTATCCCCTTTACCACGAGACTAATGTTCACTCTGTAACTTGAACGAGATGTGAATAAACGTGGGTCAGCCATCTTGGATCCAAAACCCAAAACACGTGTTTCGCTCTGGTCATTATTCAGTACCATAACATGGTACCAGAAGTGGGATTTTAATAAAAAGCGAAAGCAGAATAATAGAGCATAAGTTAAGGAGTACACGCAGACGTCAGACAAACGAAAATATCCGAGCCAGAAACCGGTATTAAGAAAAGAGAAACCCGAAAGGGTCCAAGTGGATTCCTGCATATATAGTATGGGTAACAAATCCGAGGACGTCCTAGCCACGTTCAAGTTATCACAGGAGGACTCGGAAAAGTTTGATGTAGTCAAACAAAAGTTCGACAACCACTTCACGGTCAGCACAAATGTGATATATGCACAAGCAATGTTCAACAAGCACCGTCAACAAGAAGGTGAGTCCATTGATGTCTTTGTTACGAACTTGCACGTGTTAGCGAAGGCATGCAACCTAAGGGGACTAGAAGACGAGATTATAAGAGACACGATCGTTCTGGGGTGCAGAGATGTACACTTATCCGATACCATTATAATGATACCTGACCTCAGTCTTGAAGGCACAGTCAAAACGGTGCGCCAGATGGAAACCATGAAATCCTAACAAAGATTATTATGGCATACTAAAAAATTTAGTCAATCAACAAGAAGACGACATTGTTGTTCACACAGTTGACAGACATTACAAAAAAAAAACTACAATAAAAGAGAAAAGAAGTCTTCTAGGAATCGCTAAAACTATGAACCAAAAGGTATCGATAACAGTGGGAGCCAGAAACAGGATGTCAGCGTTGCGGCAACAGAGAAAACCACCCGAGACGTACATGCCCTGCCATTCTAGCAGAATGCCACAACTGTAAAATAGTCGGCCATTACGCAAAGTGTTGCAGGTCGAAAAATGTCTACGAGGTACACTACGACGAGGACTACTCTTATAGCAGCGATGACAACATCACGCTGACTGTAGTTGAAATTGGACACAGCAAACTATGGAGAATTGATCTAGCAATAAAGAACATGTCAGTGAAATTAAAAATCAACTCTAGAGCTGATATCACTGCAATCCCAGAACATATTTATAGAAGAATGCATTTACCGGCACTAGCTGAAGCAAAGGAGAAGATAAATGGTCCTGCCATAACCCCCTAAAGGTGACAATGAAACTAAAGGCAACTATCCAAGAGAATAAAGGGCGATAGACAACACAACATATATGTAATTCCCGACTTGGAGGAACCACTATTAGGAAGACCGGCCATTGAAGCACTTGAAATAGTGAGTGTATCCTCTGATGTATCAAAAATACTGATATGCGACCTTTTGACCCAATGAAGGAGATGAGAGACCTGTCTCAGGGCCTCGGCATATTCGAGGAAAGCTACACCATACCCCAACGTGAGGATGCTAAACCCTACTTTATCTCAACACCACGTCGCATACCCTTACTATTAATGAAGGAGACACAGAGAGAACTCAAGAGGATAGAAGTTATAGGGGAGGATGGAAGAGCCCACAGAATGGTGCACCTTAATAGTAATGGTGCCAAAGGACAACGGAACGGTCAAAATATTTGTTGACCTGACAAAACTAAACACACATGTCAAAAGAGAACTGCATATGATACCGATAGTCGACTATGTGCTAGCCCAATTAGATGGAGCCAAAGTCATGACCAAGTTAGACGCAAACAGTGGATACTGGCAAATCTTATTGTTACAAGAGTCTCGCAAACTGACAACCTTCATTATTCTATTTGGTCGATTTCAATTCAATCAGCTACCATTTGGAATCACGTCAGCCAATGAGATCTTTCAGAGGCAGATGTCAGCCATACTGAAACAAAAGAAAGAGGCGATATGTATGCTGGATAATATACTGGTACATGGGAGGAGACAATGACACACAGTTAAAAGTCACATTAAAGACAATTTGAGCAGCCAGACTAACCATAAATTCACAATAATGTGAGATATCTAAAACGTCACTAAATTTCTTAGGACATATCCTCAGCACTGACGGCTTAAGGCTCGACCCAGACAGGGATTCTGGAGTCTACAACTTCCAAGTGCCAAACAATATAACAGAAACTCGCAGATTTCTGCGAATGGTGAATAAAATGAGGAAGTTTATCCCAAACCTTGCAGAAATGGCAAAGCACTACGGGACTTAGTGAGCCAGAAGAACATGTTTGTATGGGAAAGCGAACAAAAAAGAGCCTTCAACTCCATAAAAGAAGTCTTATGTTCGGCACCAGTTCTGTCATTGTACAACCCAACAAAAAGAACAGTAATATCCACAGATGCTTCATCTTATGGCCTTGGAACACTACTCCTACAGCAGCAGGAAGATACAAGATTGAACCCGGTAGCATATGCATCAAGAGCTATGTCGGAAACAGAAACCCGATATGCTCAGATAGAAAAGGAAGCCCTAGCTATAACCTGGGGATGTGAAGGATTCTCTGACTACCTCATTAGGTTGGAATTCACAATCGAGACAGACCATAAACGACTCGTACCCCTACTAGGCAGTAAAGATAGCAGGGAATTACCAGCTAGCATCCGCCTCATGAGATTCAGTTATAAAATCCATTATGTACCTAGCAAGGAACTATACAATTCTGCTGCTCTATCAAGAGTCATGCACAACAACATGTTGATCATTGAAGAAAAAAGAACTGGAGAAAACCTCAGCAATGATGATATATGTACATGCATCATAAACTTTGTTAAAAAGGGATAGCCTTCAAAGGAGCAATTTTGTATGTTACTCAAGCCATATTGGGCCATCGAGAATACATTTCCTGGAAGGAAGGCCTACTAATGTATGGGACACAGATTGTCGATGAGACAAGAGATAATTGGCAAGATCCACTCAGGCTACTAAGGAATTACCAGGTGCCGGCAACGAGCCCGCCAATCCATCTGGTGGCCAGGATTATCTAACCAGATAAAGAACACAGTGGAGAACTGTGAAACATGTGCAAGGCTTAGAAACTAACCGGCCGAACCACTATTGACAACCAAACTCCTACAAAGCTGACTTATTCAAGCTAAACAGCCAGACCTGTATCGTGATAGTCGACTATTTTTCGAAATACGTCGAGTTCACTCAACTGAGATCAATTACCTCCAGAACAGTGATAGAAAGCCTGAAATCCATATTTGCCAGGCATGGAGTACCAGTGATCCTAAGAATAGACTCAAGAAGACAGTATTTGCTGATTTTGCGAGAATCTGAGGATTTTGACACATCACAAATAGCCCTAGACTTTCCCCAAACAATGGAGCAGCGGAAGCAGCAGTAAAAATAATTAACACAATGCTGAGGAAAGCAAGAGACCCATATATGTCTCTGCTAGCCCATGTAGCGACCCCATTTCAAGTATTTACTAGTGGCAATGTGTAATGGATAGCTGTTTCTATGTACTATTAGAAGGTTTGAGAGATGGAGACAGTGGATGCATCAGAATATTAGAATAGAGTTACTTGTAGCAGTCATACATACAGACTTATTTTCTCTCTCTAAGAAATGTCCCTGTTATGCGAGTTGGTCACACACTGACCAATCAACTTGCAGGTCGCATTGATTTCATCTGTCCCGTAAAGAACTACTTCAGCCTCTTTGGAGATCATGTTCGGTCAGCAGAGATTCCTGAAAGCAACCAAGAAGGGTGTCCCCTTGCCGTCATCTTCTGGATTCCCGAGTATCAACTATCTTCACTCAAAGATAAGCTTCTCATTAACTTTCGGCAGCTAAAAGAACTTTCTAACTCTTCATTTCCTCATTCAGATATTTTTCAACTTTCTTCGACATATAGCAAGGGCTTGATAAGTGTTATTTCGACTCTGCTCTGTTGGAAACAGTGGTTAATAGGTGGTATGCTGACTTTAAAGGCAGTTGTACAGACACAAATGATGCTGTATGCCACGGTGGTGCAAAGTCGGCAGTTGTCCTTGAAAAGGTCAAGAAAGTCCAGAAACTCATATTAGTTGATAATAAATTAAAGTCGCGTGAGATGGTAGAGAAATTGAAGATAGTAGTCTTCTAGTGGAGGTTTTATTAGTGCTCTCTTTCCTCAGTCTTTCCATACTCCTATACACTTCACGACTATTTTGTGTAGTATCAGCCAAAACTGATGCCATTTTTTTACAGTTTTATTATCATCATCATTATTAAAATTATATAAATGTATTATTATGGATTTATTTATTATCTATCTTCTATATATATAAAATAGTAACACTGTCTCTTTGTGTGTCCGCCTGATCTTTGTGTCTGATGTTCACCCAAACCACGTAACAGAATTGCTTGAAAATTGGCATGTGGACTACTGACCTCTGAGTGAAGGTCATAGGATATAAGAAATATATCACTTTAACGCTGGGGTTACCCGACCTCCTCACTGAAAACTGTTTTCCCTTTGATTCAAATGAAATTTAAACCATAGGTAAATGAGCAAAAATGATGCCTATTCCCAAAATTTCAGCAAATTTTGATAATATTAAGATGGTCCTCGGGGGCACAACCCCTCTACTGAAAACTGTTTTCCCTTTCATTCAAATGATATATGTATATTTTACCTGAACATTTGTCAGTGAGAAAACATGGTTCAAAGTGGGTGTCGAGTTTGCTCACAGTCGATCAAAAACAATAACACATTATAGTGTTGTTAGCAACTGTTTAAACACAATAAACAATTTTTTGCAT
Organism: Sepiola atlantica; assembly: GCA_963556195.1. Taxonomy (NCBI): domain Eukaryota; kingdom Metazoa; phylum Mollusca; class Cephalopoda; order Sepiida; family Sepiolidae; genus Sepiola; species Sepiola atlantica. The sequence continues at coordinate 117,142,017 of OY744525.1, read as the reverse complement.
CAATGTATGAAAAATGGAGACACCACGTAACTCCGAAGTCAAATTGACAGTTAGCTGAGTCGAAAGCGACCATAGATACTAACATCAGCAGGCAAAGTTTTGGCATCTGTATTTTGAGATGCACAAAGTATTTCAGGGTTTTCAATTGTTATTAAAATAAATTACTGTAATCTATAAACTACTAATCCGATTGGGCTCAAATTTTAACACGTGCCATTTGAAGGTGAGTATTTGATAAAAGTCATATGGACTTTTTATTAGTGGTGCCATCTATATATCAGGCCTGCGACTTATTGAGTTATGTGTTTAATAAATAATTGGAGCGATTGTTTTGTCAAAAGTCAATTATTTGGACTGGGCATTATCAAACGTAAAAATAAAAAGAAATTACAAAATATGTGCTTGCATAGATTTTTTACCTGAATTAAGTGAAAATCTGAAAGCACGTACTCATTTTCAGCACTGACAGACATTTGTTTTTTTTTTAATTCAATGGTAGAAAGTGTTTTTCAAAACTAGATATGTGTATTGACTATTAATACCCACAAAAGTTTATATAAATTTAATGGTTTTGCATTTGGGGTCAAAGTAGTCCCTACTATTGTTAAACAGATAATGGAAGTTATGCTGGCTAATTTGAATGTTTTAATTGCTTACCTTGACTTGTTGATAAAGTAATAAAAGACACCATTGTGAGCCTATAAAAATGACGTCATTAGTTTTGATCATCCAGGTTATTAGGTGTACTTTTTAGGAATAGGTATCCAAGAAAATGTCAGTACTTATAAGAGCATATAAAAGGTTGTTTTTTTAAGTATATGTGTCCAAATTTAACCTAAGGAAGTGTGAATTTGTCCTAGAGAAAGTGCGTAAAACAAAGTATTTATGATAATAGCAGACAACAAGATATTTCTAGAGAAAGGTTTTTTAGGGGTCACAATCTATTATAGCATGCATATACCAAATATGCATAACTTAATGAACATCTGTAAAACATTTACAAACAAATGGAGTAAAATAAGGATATAGCAAACCACCTTTGATAAAATAAAATGAAACAATCTGATTTAACATGAACACAGTTTGATTCAACACTTGAAACGATTGTGACATCGGATGGAAGTGATTATCACATTAAAGCAGTGAGTTTTAAAAATTAGAAGTACAAACTCATTCTTCAATATCATTGCGATTCGCTGAAAACAGTACAGGAAATTAGGAAGGTTTAGCAATAACATTTTCTCATAAAATTTTCATTTGTGGCTAGAACAACATTTCACTCAAGAAATTGTAATCCGAAATAGCTCCTATCTTTACAAAGCTGTTCAATCATTGCTTAAAGGAGAAATGCTTTCCTTCACATTGGAAGAGTTTCCTGCTGTGGCCAGTATTTAAAAATACTGAAGATTAGCCATCTGCATCTCAGTACAGACCGATCAGTAAATTGCTAAAATTAGTAATAAATCTAGAAGTTATAAGCCACCTACACAGAAACAATCTACTTAACAACAAACAATATGGATTTCGTCCTGCCAGATCTACAGCTGTGGTGTTGACTATGATATAGCACGGGATCAGTTAATCTACTGACTGGAGCTTCGTTTCTAGGGTGATAACTCTTTATATATAAAAAGCCTTCGATAGGGTTAGGCACAGAGGTTTGTTTCACAAACTTGCTAGCTATGGAATATCTACAAATGTACAAAATGAAACCATCAAATATTTTCTATTCATTAGGTCTATTAAAGTGATTGTTAATGGTTAGGAGTCCGAAGCTCATAATATCAATGCCGGCATATTTCAAGGATCCATTCTGGGCCCTACCCTATTTCTGATCTTCATAAATGATCTTCCAAATCGTATCCTGAGATTATTCATTAATATTTACGAAGATGATACAACTATTTATGACAGCACCTGGAAGAGCTTTGATGCCAAGATCTTTCTGACTCTTTCAAACTTCAGACTTTGAGGACATAATAGTACAAGCGGGGGAAAAAGTGGCTTGTTATTTTTAACACCTCCAAAAGCTAGCTTGTATCTATTCACCATTAACGTTCGGATCCTTATTTCTCCCCAGTTGAAATGAATGGCTCTCGCCTTAAGGAAGCCTCTTTTTCTTTGATAAGCTCCTTGGACTGACTTTTACTCCAGGCCTGAAATGGAAGACTTACATCAAACTCTTGCTAAGGTCGTTTGTAAAAATGGTTGGATCATTCTATTGCTCCAGGATGTGTAATGGAAGGGATAGTTTGTCCCTTCCTTACATTTATTGCACGAAATTAATTGAATGAACAACTGAGTAACAGGCAACAAAAAATAGGGTTTATTGAACAGAGGGTTACCTCTACCGTTTAGTATAGGTAACAGAGAGTGAGATAATGTCCGGTCGAGGAAAAGGAAAATATAATAGTTCTCTGGGCTGCCCGTGGGTTTTCTTCAAGTGAAGATGGTAGTAGTCTTTGAGCTAGAGGACGGTAGCAGGAGAAAAGGCTTTTCCGGGTTCCTCGTCGGTGTTCTCGGCGATGCATCCCAGCTGTGCCAAGGGGTCGTCTCTGTGAGGCGGATTGACTGAATAAGAGAGAGATTTTTGTGTCTGTGAAAAGTTGTTTTTTTCAAAAATTGTTCTTTACTTTTCAGAAAAGTTTTTTTGTTTTGAAAAATTTATTTTTGAAGAAAAATGTTTTTTACGAAAGCAGAATGAAATTTTTTTTTTGTTTTTAGGATTTTCCAATAAAGAAGTGTTTTCTTTTTGTGTATCTGAAAATATTATGATAGAGTAAACAGGATCAAAAAAGCTAATTCTATATATATAGAGTCTTACAAAGCTTTTTGGGCCAATGTACTCGCCGACCACTGCGTGTGGTGGTGATGTGCTTGTCTTTAGAATTTGTGTTTCTGTTTACTGTTGGCAGAGTTGGTGTATGCAATGTGTAAGTAGGGGGGATATGTGGCTCTAGTGTTTTAGTATCTAAAAAGGCTCTTTTAACCCTATCTATTGATACTGTTTCTTTTTTGCCATTAAAATCAATAGTGAATAGCTTATCAGTATGTGAAAGTACACGATAAGGACCAGTGTAAGGTAGAGTTAGAGGGAATTTTACAGAGTCCTTTCTAAGAAAAACATGAGTCCACGAAGTAATGTCTTTAGGGACTGAAGATTTTATGGTCTGTTGCCTAGGGTTCATCGGTGGGAGCTCATTAAAATAAACTCGCAGTCTGTCTGTGTACAGAGCTGAGTCCGTTGCCGTTAAATCTATCGGGGTCAGCATCTGACCCGGCAACGATAGAGGTAGTCCATAGACAAGTTCGGCTGGAGAGTATCCGAGGTCCTCTTTGATCGCAGCGCGACAGCCAAGGAGGACAATTGGTACATACTCGCTACATCGCTGCTGGTCAGGATAAGCACGCAACGCGGCTTTCAATTGGCGATGGAAGCGTTCTATCATCCCATTGGAAGCTGGATGATAGCTGGTCGTACATATACGTTTAATCCCTAAAATCCTGGAAAGTTCCTGGAATAGGTGGGATTCAAACTGTCCACCACGATCGGTGGTAATAGTTGAGGGGACTCCATAGCGCGATATCCAGCTCGATATAAGGGCTCGCCCTACGGATTCAGCCGAAATGTCACTTAGAGGGATGGCTTCAGGCCACCGTGTAACACGGTCTATGCAGGTCAGGAGATAAGCCAATCCCTGACTGACAGGCCATGGTCCAACCAGATCAATATGAACATGGCTGAACCGAGCGTCTGGAGTGCTGACTGTTCCAAGGGGTGCACGGATATGCTTGTGCACATTTGACTTTTGGCAGGATACGCATGAACGTGTCCAGGCAGTGATATCACGCCTCATATTTGGCCAGAAAAATCTAGCTGAAATCAGCTTCACTGTGGTTTTGAGTTCGGGGTGTGGAAGTTGTGAAGAGTATTATAAACAACCCTACGATGAGTCAGTGGAACAAAAGGGCGAGGTGATCTGTTGAAGTGTCACAGATGATCTGTGTGTCCAAAGTGGGCACAGGCAGGTATTTAAATTTGCAAGTTGCAAACTCAGGTGACGACAGATCCAGAGTGTCCAGACATGGCTGGTCTAGAGCCATCTGTTGTAGATCGATATCCGAAGGTGAAGACAGAGAATTTATAGGGAGGCGGGACAGGGCGTCTGCCGCGGTATTTTGTTCACTAGAGATATGTCGATATTAGTAAATTGCGAAACAAAATCCAAGTGGCGAGTTTCGCGAGGAGAATATTTGTCTGGCTTAGCACGCAGTGCATATCTAAGCGGATGGTGATCAGTGTAGATCACAAATTGACGGCCCTCGAGTGAATGCTGAAAGTGTTTCACTGCGAGGTACATTGCTGGGAGTTCACAGCTAAACGTACTGTAACGTTGTTCTGCCGGTTTCAGTTGTCTTGAAAAGTATTCGAGAGGTTGCAGTTGGCCTTGGTGCTGCTGTTGCAACACTGCACCTACAGCTGTGCCCGATGTGTCAACGACCAGTGAAAACTGAGCATCGGAAACAGGATGTGCAAGAAAGGATGTTGTCGCTAGTTTCTGCGTCACTTCATTGAATGTATTCAGCTGAACATCATTCAGTGAAATCTGCTCGTTTTTCTTCTTCCTGTTACGTAACAGGTCAGAAAGAGGAGACAAGAGATCCGCACAGTGTGGGATAAAACGTCTGTAATAATTTAACAGACCCAGAAAGTGCCTTAGTTTGCGAAGTGAAGTGGTTGATTGAAGGTCTTGTAGCGCTTTAACCTTTTCAGGCAAAGGAGATATGCCTTCAGGGCTGATATTGTGGCCCAGGAAAACTAGTGACGAAGCAACGAAAACACATTTACAAGGGTTAATCCTCACCTGGTATTGCTGAAACCGTTCGAACAGTAGGTGGAGATGGGTGACATGTTCCTCAGGTGAGGCACTTGCCACAAGTATGTCGTCTATGTAATCACGTCTGTGAGAGAGAGGGGGCAGAGAAGAAGAAAGTGTTGTGCTAATCAAATTAGAGATTCGTTTCTGCACCTTATGAAGAACCCTCAAATGGGACGGATTCACCAGTCCAATTATGACATAATCTCTTCAGCGCTCCATTCTCCTTCATCATCGCAAAATTGTTTCTTATTGTCTAGTGTTCGCTACATCTTCTGCATGGCCATGATCCGTCATCAGTGGAGCTAGGCCAATATAACTTTTTATCCTGTGCAGAAAAAGAGACTATTATGTTTGCTGAGAGTTTTAGTTTGAAGTTTATTTTGAAAATAAATAACTCACACATGAGAGAAAGACTAAAATCTATTTAACTAATCTAATGAATAATTTGGACTAAATATAAATCAGTGGACATAGCACACAGAGATCTTGGAGGATATATTTCTGCCTTATGGCGAGTTTAACTGTTTTAAGTTATTACAATTTTTATCAGTGATCTGTCATGTTTAGAGTTTCAGGAATGACTGCCTCTGGAACCTTTGTTTCTGTGTCAACCTTGATATCCGTGATGTCAGGCATCATGTCAACTCAACCTTTGTTTCTTTGTCAACCTTGATATCTGTGATGTCATGCCTCATGTCAACTCAACCTTTGTTTCTTTGTCAACCTTGATATCTGTGATGTCATGTCTCATGTCAACTCAACCTTTGTTTCTTTGTCAACCTTGATATCTGTGATGTCATGTCTCATGTCAACTCAACCTTTGTTTCTTTGTCAACCTTGATATCCGTGATGTCATGCCTCATGTCAACTCAACCTTTGTTTCTTTTTCAACCTTGATATCCGTGATGTCATGCCTCATGTCAACTCAAATTTTGTTTCTTTGTCAACCTTGATATCTGTGATGTCAGGCATCATGTCAACTTAACCTTTGTTTCTTTGTCAACCTTGATATCCATGATGTCATGCATCATGTCAACTACACCATTTGGTTTTACTCTACTTTGACCTATTTAACGTCACACCTAATCTTACAGGTTATCTCTTCCTGTTACCTTTTGTGGGAACTGGTTTATTTCCTAAACTCTGTATCACGTCAACATGTACTTAGTTTGACCCTTGCCAACATTAACACTAGCTGATGTAATTGTTATTTGGCTAAGATCAAAGTGTAGTATCTGTTCCGATGGATACTGCACCCCATAGACTGGTATTGTCTTGGCCTTTGGGGCTTGATTTACGCCGGTCTATGGGCCTGTCCTGTGCAGTTCTAGGAGGTCCACCCTCCCAGGCTTCGCCTCCCCTCTTTGAGGAGGAGTAAGTTTATTGCTTACTGCCTGAGGCGCACCTACCGGGGAATGCCGACGGGGCTGCCCAGGCAATTTTTAAACCCCTACTATCCCGACCCGATCTTGGGTCACATCTTACTTGTGGGAGTAAGATAAAAACTGGCCTTGTGCCTAACTCCTGGAGAGGAGTAAATCAATATCCAATATAAGAGCATCCATAATGTAACATATATATCAAGTATTGATTTTGTTTAACATTCAATTACAGCTTTTGGAATTTTGTTAAACAAATATAATTGTGGGGAGTTTTTTTAAAAGGATACATGCTTGATTAATATGTTTGCTTTTAACGACTGGTTGAATACTAGTACAAGTAATAAACTTTTATAACATTACAAAAAATTGTTGTAGTAATCTCTTCCCCACCTTCCCCTCCCCCTCTCTCTTTCTTTCTCTCTCTCTCTGTTCGCCCAGTGATGCAAATGACAGTTTAAGCCACAGAGATTTTTCTGTCCACTGAAATTAAATTTTTAAACATTCAATTACAATTTTTGGCCTTCTGTTTAACAATATATAATAATATAAGATACATGCTTTATTAATATTTTCTATTTATAAAAATGATAAAAAGTTTAAACTATTTAGAATTTATCAAAACATATTTACAATGACACACACAGTATTCAATTACACGATTGATCAACAGTTCAAAAATTAAAATAAGATGACAAATTTTCTACCTTTTTCAAACCAAGTCAATACTCACCAGTTGTAATATTTTTAGAATTCCAATACATAAAGCATATTTGCTTCTCTTTTGTGTGATAGTGTTTCATGTCTTTTTATATTTTAGTTCAGTTAGTTCTCAAAGATAGATTTGCATGTAATTTGTTAAAGTAGATAAATAAAAAAATGTACATCCACACATTAAACAAAAAAAATTTACTTTTTAATATGTATTCTTCGCATATGTCTTTTAAAACTGGATTCATTAGAAAATTCAATCTGACATAGTTCACAAGAAAATGGTTTATACCCTCTATGTAATCGCATATGTACTGTTAATATTGATTTCTCAGAAAATGATGACCGACACAATTCACAGGAAAATGGATCTCTTTTATGTGTTTTCATGTGATATATTAAACTGGCTTTCCGAGCAAATGTAGATCCACACACTTCACAGGAAAATGACTTCTCTTTTTTTGCATCTGTATGATATTGAATGTGTACTTTTAAATGACAGTTTTTTGAAAATGCAGCTCCACACTTTTCACATGAAAATGATTTCTCACCCGTGTGTAAGCGCATGTGGATTTTCAAATGTGAATTCCTTGAAAATACGGATCCACACTTCTCACAAGAAAATGGTTTCTCACCTGTATGTATGCGCATGTGAGTTTTCAAATGGGATCCATGAGAAAAGGAAGCAGCACATGTTCCACAGGAAAATGGTCTCTCCCCTGTATGCATTCGCATATGACATTTCAGAATGGATTTATCAGAAAATGCAGTTCCACACTGTTCACAAGCAAATGGTTTTTCTCCTGAATGTCTCCGCATGTGAACAATTAAATGTGATTTACTGGCTGAGGCATATCCACACTTTTCACATGAAAATGGTTTCACTCCTGTGTGTGTTCGCATGTGATATGTTAAACCAGACTGATGAGCAAATTTAACTCCACATTGTTTACAGGAAAATGGTTTCTCTCTTGTATGTACTCTCATGTGAGTCTGCAGAGTTGCTTTTGTAGAAAATGCAGAGTTGCACAATGCACAAGAAAATGGTTTCTCTCCAGTATGTATGCGCATGTGAGTTTTTAGATTGCTTTTCTGAGAAAATGCAACTTCACACACTTCACATGAAAATGGTTTCTTACAAGTGTCAGAGTGTATCAGCATGTGCTTTGTCAGATTAGGTTTACGGGAAAATGTACTTCCACACACTTCACAAGACAATCGAGCTTCTGTATGAACCTCCATATTTTCTGTGACAGAATGTGTCTGTACACTCAGGTAAATATGCTTTCAAAAGTATTTAATATGTATCCATGGAAAAGGGAATTTTAAAAGTTAACACATAATTTTCTCTCATGTACTTAGGTGTAAGTTTTAAAATATAAAATATGTGATAAAATATAGTTTTAACCAAGATATTATATAAGGATTTTCTCTATTGTTTACATCTAATTGGGTATCTGATGATACCAAAACATACACTTCTTTACCATTGTCTTTCTTTTCTATATATACATATTTGTTTTATCAAATATTATTTTGGAAATTTACACACTTCAAAAAAAAGTGTTCCTGTATCGATCTTTTAATTATATTTTACAAATGCTGAACCTCTCCTTTGCTAGGAAAATGGTTTCACTCTTTTTTTTTCATTTTTCTTTTCATTCATTTGCTGGGGACGGGACATTCTTCCAAATGCCATACGATCACCTGCTATTTACAGACTCACACCGAGAGGTCTTTTCAGGATTCTGGCTGTTCCCTTCAGTAAGTGTTCGCATGTGATATGTTAAACCAGACTGATGAGCAAATTCAACTCCACATTGTTTACAGGAAAATGGTTACTCTCATGTGAGTCTGTAGAGTTGCTTTTGTAGAGAATGTAGAGTTGCACAATGCACAAGAAAATGTATTATTTGTGATCTTTTAGGATTTTTTTAATAAAAATTCAATCATGTTTTTATCCTTTTATTAAGAGATGAGGGTTTCAGTTTATTAATAGTCAACATGAAAATTGTTACTCAGAAATGATATAAGAACTGTCTGTTCTTCATCATTTGATTGAAGTTGAAAATTGCTCGTTTCCACAAGTGTTTATCTGAAAATAAAAAATACATCATATTAAAACATAGTTTTTATTATGTATTAAAAATAAGATAATAAATGTTCAATAAAATACATTGTGTTATTCTTGTGCAATGATGATCACATTTTAAGTTTCCAAATATATAGATGCTTTACATTTACACACATAGGTAATATTTGAACCTATACATATGGATTAGTAGAATACTCGTCCTAGGATGGAAATAAACAATAAATATTGCATTAGTTTTAATTTTAATGTTTTTTCTTTCTTTGAAGAGTATGGTGAAGTTTACAAAAAAAAAAAATGTCCCCACATTAATCAGCCTGTTGCCTATAATACATATTCCACAGTCTGTAATGATATGTTTAATCGTTTAAACTTTTATTAAGAACATACATGTTGACAGTCACACATACACACCAATCCTTTTAAAAATGTATTACTTAATTTAACTCAAAATTTTATGAAGAGCAATTCTTTTCTCTATTATTTTATTTATTTTGTACCTTACTTATTTTAACAGATTTTAGAGTGGGGTGCACTTTTTAAATGGTGAAGTCTACAAACATGCTTATATTACTCACCGTATCACGTAGAATATATATACCAAAGTTCATAATAATCGAGTCATTAGTTTAGATTTTCCTGTACATAGGAATACATATATATTATATACATATATATATATATATATAATATTTTTATAAATAAATATTAAATTATTTATACCTACAGACGCTAACGTTTCAAGCTTATTGCCCTGATCACTGCAGGAAAGTAACAATTTCAGACGGTCAAGTGTCAGCCTAGAAGCTGCAAGCAGTTGCCATATTCACTCAGCCACCGGTAACTGCCACATGATTAAAAAAATAATACGCAAACGTTAATTTAATTTAATAACTTGCAAGATGCACTAATGACAAAAAAGTTAGCAATATACCACAGTATGTATTAATTAACAGGTAATATTAATTGAAATAAATACATAGAAGATACTGCTAAGTCTGCTGCAAAGAAGGTGAATTACCTCTACCAGGTTAGAAAACTTATCACACCTTCCTATATCTCTATGAAGCCACTATTCGGTCATGCATGGAGTATTGTTGCCACATTTGGGCTGGCACACTAACCACTAATTTCTCCCTCTTAGATGGGGTCAAAACAGTGTCTCTAACCTAATAGGCCCTTCATTGTCTACCAAGCTCTAGCACTTCAAAACAATAATAAAGTTGACCCCCCCTACAAAAAAAAAATGAAGGTGACTTTCAAATTGTAAACAGCTTCAGTCCTTTCTGGGACTTACTCAAGATTCTCTGATAATAACCAGGACTGACTCTGTAATACTGAATTCTTCTGGATATCCATTCATTATAAGCACCAGTTTTTCCAACAATGATCTCTAATAGCCTTATAATAATTATACTGTTTTTTTTAAACTGTGTTCTGCGACTACGGTAGTCAAATGACACCCCGTAGCTGCAATCAGTCCTCCATGCTAGTCCCAGGCCATCTGGCCTTGTTATGCACAAGTTGTTATAGGCAATGAAGGATTTTCGCTCTACGTAGTGGTCCTAGTCCCGCCTGCTTGAGGTCAGCACATAGTATGCCCAGCACATTTGTGCAGTGCTGTCCTAGTTGCAGTTGGTAGGCTTGCGAGCCAGTAACAGCAAAGTCTAGTGCTCTCTGTACGGGAGTGTCAGGGTCCATTCGTAGGACATGGCCTAACATAGACCATCTTTGTTCAGCGACCTTTGTGGAGAGGGGTTTTTCATTGCACAGCTCGTATAGTGCCTTGTTGCTGATAAGTTTTTCGGCCAGCACTGACCTGTGATGGAACGGAGGTGTCTGCGGTGGCACGCATCCAGCTTGTCAAGCATGGCTTTTGTTATTGCCCAGCTGTTGCTATTGTAGAGCATGATGAACACGCAGTACACGTTATAGAGACAGAGTCTAGTCTTCAACGGGATCTTGGTTCATCGGCTCCAGAGTTTATGTAATGAATGAAACGCTACATTACTATGTATACAGCGGGATGTGACGTCTGTAGTGCTGCACAGCAGGGAGCCCAGGGTCTTGTTCCTAGTGTAGCAATAGAGATTGCACATGAACTGACATCTTTCCAGTATTTCACT
>OY744525.1:117045829-117120829 GCA_963556195.1 Sepiola atlantica | reverse complement strand
GTTCTCATTATATTGCGACCACACATGCGAACTTATACAATCGAGAGGACTTGAATGCCTACGGGAGAGGACTTGAATGCCTATTATACACCTCGGGTTTCTTCGGTCTCTCTGTACACTGGCTTGTACGAGACTCTGACATGAGGATACTTTTTACTTGAAGTAAACCCTGACCAAATATTAAAAAAAAAATGGTGTGCTGTCTCCTCAAGCACATCGTCTGAATTGCGGACGGGCGCACCCCCTCTATTAATAGTGGACAGCTTCGAATAATGAAGTAAAAGCTGTTTACAATGAGGAAATGAATGATAAAAAATATGAATGAAAACAAAAATAAATACTGGCAAGCCGGCACCCAGGATAAAAAGGGCCCATCAACCCGTTCATACACCAGGCAGGAAGCTGTAAGCCATATTGTGGACTTTCCTGTCTCTGGAAATGGTGCTCCAGCCATGACAGAGGCCAACCAGGGTCAGCCATCAGGCCTTGAAATAAAAGGTATTGGCCCCTTTATCGCCATCAGATGCAGCAAAAAAAAAAAAGGCTTAAAAGCCCAACCATGGACTGTTGCACAAAAGAAGGTGCTATTGTTTTGCTACCACTACTCAAAGTTTGAAAAGTGGAGCAAAACATCCAATGAGATACTAGTTGATAAGATTCAAGAATCTACCCTCCCCAAAGAAATATAAACTATTTTCCTGTAAACAATGAGAGTTAATTTTCCAATCGATTTACGTTGTGAAGCTACATGAAAAGTAAATGTTCTTAAATGTATTAATTTTCTTTTACAAACATGCAAATACACAGATACAATGATAGGCTGTATGAATTGAATAATTTTACATTTTGTCATTTTTGCAAATAGAAATAAAATATAAAACATAACACACACACACTCAAATATTTCATAAAGCATAACACACAGTTATTACTTATATTAAAAATTGAGATATTAACACCCTTAACCACCACTTCTCACACCTCGAAATGAGATTTTACTTTTTTCAGGTGATGATGTGTAAACACTCTAAAAAATTTGGTGGAAAGAAGAAAAAACAAATATAACAATTATTTTAGAATTTAGAGTGAGGGATCAGTTTCGTATATGAATTTTACATAACATAATCCTTCATTTCCAAAAAACTTAAACTTTTAAGGGCTCTTAACTAATTTTTTTACCACTAACCCTCAGTCCGACTTACAAGGTTGTAAAACCACATATAATCGCCTAAAAAAGTAGGCTTTCCCTAAAAATAGCACAGAATTTATCTTCCATAGCAGAAAAAAATGATTAACTGACTTCAAATACTAGAATATCCTGCAAATTTACCCTCCCACTCTAAATAATTGTTTTTTTTTTCTATTCTTATCTTTGCGACAAGTTTATCCGGGTGGTTTTTTTAAAATAAAATAATTAAAAATTAAATTTAAATTAAAAATACGAAAGTAAACTGACAAGGAAAAATTGATATCCGGTAATATCTGGTTTTTGGACCAGGATAAAATAACAGAAGAAGACATCCTCCTCGACTGAGGACTTTTAAATTTTCCCCCATCTAAATCGATTCTTTTAGGAAGGATGAATATCCCCCACATTAAAAACTTCCATTCTGTCTAAATTTGCCCTCATGGAGATGCCCTAAAATAGAAAATTTCAAAAATCAGCAACATAAATGAGAAACTTGTTTTAAATTTGTAGCAAACTATTTTCCTTTGAGCAAGTTTATTCCTCGACGTGGAGTGATAAATATATTATCCAATCAGAACACTTTGCATGAGAGACACTTCCAGTGAACTCTATATACACTTTTTCCAGTTTATCACGAGGCGATGTTTTCATGTTAAGCCAGATAGACATGCCATTATAATAGCTAATGCAAGTAGTCGTAGCCTCACTATAAGTATAAGCACGGTAGACGGTAGTCATGCGAGGAAAAACTCAACGCTTCTTTTAACATTAAACAAATCTTTATTGGGTATCCTCTACAGTTGGGGTATAGCATAGAAAAAGGTAGGACTGGTGTCCAGTGGAAGGAAACGAAGTTCTTTTACTGCCCGGGGAGCGGTGCTCGGAAATCCAGTGGATGAGGGAGCAGGAGAGAGGTTAAGAAAAGTTCCTTCTAGGTCGACGGCCAGGGTCTCTCTGATGATCCGTTCCACGATTCAACAGGGGTGCAAATAGTCCGCAAGGGACTAGCTTAAATCTATACGCCCTACGAGCCGATTGGTTAGTTTAAGACCAACTTGTGGACACATAAGAAATAGGTTCTATTTCAGACTGCTACATCATGTCCTCGTCTCCACTTACGCATGCACAACGAGACCAAATTGATGTGGTTGGTCTACACGCATCTGCCTACTCAGTAATATTTCTTTTTACATAACTCATTCTAGGTTTGTTGTTGTTTGTTGGTGAAGGGACATATAAATGAAGCTTATTTATAATATGGTAGAAGAGTTTGTCCTTATATCCGAGCTAACTGTTCAAAAGTCCGTACATACGAATAAGGGGAAGATTTAGTTTAAAGACTGGCATAGTTCATATGGTTGTTTGGAAGTAAGTCTGTGTGTGGAAATGGTGTTGAGTGTAAGTCCACGTGCTGACAGGTTGCCATCTTGGATAGTGAAGTCTCTGTGTCCACACTGATAGCTCACGGCTAAAAGCGGGGTTGGGTTTGTTTGCAAAGAGAGGAGTTAGGTGTTGATCTCAGCGACATGAGTAAGTTGCCAGCTGGGTCTTCTTGTGGTTAGAGATCAAACAGTTCTGCTTCACTCTTTACTGTTGCTACAATCTAACGAATTTAATCCAATTTTTACTGATAGACAAAAACTGAAGTATGACATTTTTAGAGGTAAAAACAAAAAGTAATATAGAGAGAAAGGTGGTAACAAAGTATATCCATACAAAAATAAATAAAGTTTCATTAAATAAACCAAAACAAAGAGTCAGTTGTCATAACGAGTTCCGAGTAGCGCAATGTGAAGAAGTTGTTCTGTCTCTAAGACATGTTTATTTCGGTTGTGACAGTGTATAACTTCGGTAGACTAGCAGACACTGTGCATATGTTTTTTTGTTTTCTTGACTTTTATTCATCCGAAACAAGGTACATTACCACTAAGTTAAATGGGCTATTGTGATTATGAGGGAAGATGCTTGCTTACATTACATTTAAATTTCTGCATATTGATACAGTCGAGGAAACGAGGCAAACTGTTTACGTAAACAGCCGGAAAATGTTGAACAAAAAGTCGTTTTTGTCTGGTTCAAAAGCTGTACCAGTACCTTTATTTTATGTGTGTGCTGTGAGACGTTGAAACAGTTAACAGTAGTATCAACAATTAATGTATATGTATTTACTGGTAGTTCCAGAGAGGATTACTAGTTTTTGTGCAATAATTGTATAAAAATGGATGAGAATACGATGTGGAGAAAGTATATGTGAATGGCAAAGCTATTGAGGTTGTTTTGTTACATTGGAGCAGAGGGTGGAGCAAGTGCTAGTATGATTGCAGAGTAAGGAGTAAGTTCAGGGAACTTCTGTCATTACTAACCAGTCGAGCGTTACCACTGTTGGCCAAGGGAAGAGTCTATCAGACATGTGTATGCATTGTGATGACATATGGAAGTGAAGCCTGGCCAGTGAGTGTTGCATGGAGAGAAATGATATGCGAATTATACGATTGATGTGTAATGTGAGTCTTAAATACAGGTTTGGTTCAGATGACCCCAGAGGAAGATAAAATCTGGACAGTATAGGGAGATATGTGTAGAACAGGAGACTAAGATTGTATGGCCATGTTGAAAGAATTGATGAACGTTCTTGTATTAGTAAATGTAGAACAGTTGAGGTAGCAGGTTCAGTTTACAAGAGAGGACCAATGGAAATATGAGGAAAATGATCAGGATTGACTTGAGAGAAAGAGAGATAAATAAACGCCTGCTCAGATATAGGTTAGTTTGAAAGTGAATTTCTAAAAGCCGTCCAGTGTCAAATAAGGCACAGTAGTTCTATGTTTATGTGTTGAAGGATTCATTTCAGCAATAATGTATTTGGCTTTATATCATTTGTTGTTTATGATATGACCAAAAAATGCAGTTAAATTAACAATAAAAGTGCACTTGCCCAGATTATATTGAGATTCAAATTTGTGGAAAATGCCAAAGTTCAGGCGATTAGCAATAAACTAACCCCTTCTCAGAGAGAAAGCAAAGCCTGGGAGGTTGGACCTCCTAGAACTGTACAGGACAATACCTCAGGCTGGCGAAATCAAGGCAGGAAAGCCAAGACGGTACCGGTCTACAGAATGTAATATCCATAAAAACAGAGACTACACTCTAATCTTAGCCAAAAAGCCTAGTAAAGAATGCTGTCTCGTTAAAATATTGTATTCTGTTGAGCTCTACAACTTGTGCGTGGTTGTGGAGTGTATTAAGGCTGCTAACATCTCCTGTAAATCTGATTAGAATTTGTCGATGATCGCCTTCCTGTTTTGAACTGAGTTGAATATTGATAATTTTGCTCCATTATTCTTTGATAAAGTTGTTATATCTACATATTTTGCCCCATAGAGCATAAAAAAGGGAGCAGGGGGCTTGTCGGCACATGTTCCCCTACGCATACAGAAAGGGGGTGCAGGCGGCGACGTTTATCAAAAATGGGTCAACAGGATGCTTGATAGACAGGTTTGCATTAAGTCAACCCACGCATTTATGTGGGCGGAGGACTCAACCAATTGGGTCAGAGAATGCTGTTGCTATGCACAGAGAGCGGGAAAGTCGAAGCGAGAGGAAACACGTAGAGTCGAGCTTAGGTCAGCGTTAAGAACGAACGTCTCTGGGGAGACGGGACTCGGCCGGCATCGGGAGCGAACGTCGGGAGATGACGGCTCACACCGCCGTCAATCTCAAACAATTTATCCCCGCATAGGGAGACGGACCTCGGCTGGCGTTGGAAACGGACGTCGGGAGATGACGGCTCATACCGCTGTCAATCTCAACCAATGTATCCCCACACAATGGAGAAGATCCCCGACCAGCGTTAGGAGCGGTAGGCTGAGACTGGCAGCCCACCTCGCCGTCATGTTGGGCAATTTGTCCCCACACACAGAATCAAAGGAGAAGGTCTCGAACCGACGTTAAGAGCTAATGTCTGGAGATGACGGTCCACCCCATCGTCATATTCAGACAATTTATCCCCGCAAAGGAGAAGGTCCCAGACCAGCGTGAAGAGCGGACGCCTCTAAAAATCGACCAGCCACCCCGCCGTCATAGTCAGACAATTTATCCCCGCACACAAAATCCAAAAATAGGAAAAGAGAAATTTGAAAATTAACGCTTAAGAAATACAGCGACATTTAATACGGCTGTCTACCGGACACCTAAGGAAAACCCTGGTCCAACAAAATGGATTACGACAGACCAGTCGATCAACAGACCTCTCCAACATCGAGATTACATATATCTCGGGACCCTAAAAACAGCTCATTAAGAACAGACCACAGAATCTAAAATTCTATAAAATATCTTTCTCTCCGCCGTCAAAATAAAAAGGTATGTGTTTACGACATAAGGACAACAAAAAACAAAAAAAGAAATACTATATTAATTCGTTCTAAATCAAGCTTTCATATTGTTTATATTGTCGTGTTAATGATCTCATTAAATCGTTCTCCGCGATTTTAACACATTTGCCTTCATATCTCGATCTCCCGTGGGAGGAGAAGGACTTCTCATTTGTTTTCCTCAAATTTCATAAGAAAAAAAGAACTTTCCTATTTTCATTTTCATAAAGGCCATAAGCCTTCTTAATTGCTATATTTGAACTAGTTACGGTCTCTTCACAAAAGAGCAACGTACCCGCGCAGGAACGCGTGAAAATAAGTTTAACAATTATAACATTTGGTTTTCGACACAATTATAACATTGGTGTCAGGAAAAAGGACTTTCCTATTTTCATAAAGGCTATAAGCCTTCTTAATTGCTATATTTGAACTTTTAATTCTGATCAACTTTCTCGGAATAACAAAAACCAGCCTCTTTTAGATAACTCCGTTGTGCGGAGAATATTAGTTGATCTTGTGAAGAAAAAAATAAATAAATAAATAAATAAATACTTGTTATGTACTGTTAATTTTTCTTGGTTGTTTATACAATATATGTTTATAATTTGTGATAGAATGTGTTACTCATTTTTTGTTTTGGAGTACGGGTTGATTTCCTTTCATCGGGTTTTCAACCTTAGCATATTTTACATTCGTGGCTGAACTACGTGTAGGCAACGTTCAGAGTCTTACTACCACACTTATAACAAAGTTGAAGAATTCCTAAAACAAAGGATGTTTGCCTTTTTATCTGCAAGATGGCGCCAGTTGTTATATGTCACCTATGGTTGCAAAGAAGGCAAAATTGGCTATGAAAGTTGTCGGCAAAGCAAAATAAAAAATACGACACGATTTTGTTTAAGAAGTATTGTATAAAACGGAACATCTAGAACATCTTGGACATTGTGTAAAAGAGAATTTCTAACTTAATAGGTCCTGCGTTGTCTACCAAGCTCCAGACCCTGTCCCATCATCGCAATGTGGCATCCCTGTGCTTGCTTCACAAGTACTTCGACGTAATGCGCTGCTGCAAACTTACTGCCCTTGTACACTTCCTCGAACGTAAATACTCCCAACATACCCAACTAGCAGCAAAATCCCTCCCCTTCACTGTAGAAGTCCCATGATGCCGAAAAATCTTCTATTCAAAAAGCTTCCTTCCTAAGACTGCTTTCCTTTACAATTCTTTCCCTGCTCCCTGTTTACCTGACTGTACCAACGTGCAGAAATTTAAATGTAATGTGAACAAACATCTGGCTGCACAACTCCCTACTTACGATGCTCACTATAAAGCTGGCTCTTAATTACGCTTCAGTGGCAATATGCCTTGGTTGGTGTGAAATAGTTCAAAACAACAACAAAAATAGTGTCTTTCGCCGGTCAGTATGCGAAGAAAAGATGAACGTGGGCTTGTGGGCGAGGTCAAAGAATGTCGAGGGGCTCTTGGCAGGGCGACAGTTGATTGAGTTAAGTTGGCAGGTATTGAACAAAGTCGCTTGTCGGCAATGACCTCATACACCAAAGAAAGCAGGTAATATTATGTCAATTAACAATTCGTCCATATAAAAATTTGAAATTAAGACACTTCTGTGTTTTAGCTGTTACTTACTGTGATCAGAAATAGTAATTGAAGAGTTCCATTCATTCAACTCAGTCAACTGGAAGTGCCAGACTGAATTTGATTTTCGTTTTAAATGATAAATTTTGTTTTAAAAGATAACTGTTGACTATTTTGATAGAATTTTAATTTATACAATAAAAAAAATCACTGACTAAAATAACTGACTATTCATTTAAATGATAAATTTTCATTTTAAAAATCACTGTTGACTATTTTGAGAAAGTTTTAATTCATACAATAAAAAAAATCACTGACTATTCATTTAAATGATAAATTTTCATTTTAAAAATCACTGTTGACTATTTTGAGAAAGTTTTAATTCATACAATAAAAAAAAATCACTGATTATTCATTTAAATGATAAATTTTCATTTTAAAAATCACTGTTGACTATTTTGAGAAAGTTTTAATTCATACAATCAAAAAAATCACTGATTATTCATTTAAATGATAAATTTTCATTTTAAAAATCACTGTTGACTATTTTGAGAAAGTTTTAATTCATACAATAAAAAAAAATCACTGACTATTCATTTAAATGATAAATTTTCATTTTAAAAATCACTGTTGACTATTTTGAGAAAGTTTTAATTCATACAATAAAAAAAAATCACTGATTATTCATTTAAATGATAAATTTTCATTTTAAAAATCACTGTTGACTATTTTGAGAAAGTTTTAATTCATACAATAAAAAAAATCACTGATTATTCATTTAAATGATAAATTTTCATTTTAAAAATCACTGTTGACTATTTTGAGAAAGTTTTAATTCATACAATAAAAAAAAATCACTGACTATTCATTTAAATGATAAATTTTCATTTTAAAAATCACTGTTGACTATTTTGAGAAAGTTTTAATTCATACAATAAAAAAAAATCACTGATTATTCATTTAAATGATAAATTTTCATTTAAAAATCACTGTTGACTATTTTGAGAAAGTTTTAATTCATACAATCAAAAAAATCACTGATTATTCATTTAAATGATAAATTTTCATTTTAAAAATCACTGTTGACTATTTTGAGAAAGTTTTAATTCATACAATCAAAAAAATCACTGAATATTCATTTAAATGATAAATTTTCATTTTAAAAATCACTGTTGACTATTTTGAGAAAGTTTTAATTCATACAATAAAAAAAATCACTGAATATTCATTTAAATGATAAATTTTCATTTTAAAAATCACTGTTGACTATTTTGAGAAAGTTTTAATTCATACAATCAAAAAAATCACTGACTATTCATTTAAATGATAAATTTTCATTTTAAAAATCACTGTTGACTATTTTGAGAAAGTTTTAATTCATACAATAAAAAAAAATCACTGACTATTCATTTAAATGATAAATTTTCATTTTAAAAATCACTGTTGACTATTTTGAGAAAGTTTTAATTCATACAATAAAAAAAAATCACTGATTATTCATTTAAATGATAAATTTTCATTTTAAAAATCACTGTTGACTATTTTGAGAAAGTTTTAATTCATACAATCAAAAAAATCACTGATTATTCATTTAAATGATAAATTTTCATTTTAAAAATCACTGTTGACTATTTTGAGAAAGTTTTAATTCATACAATAAAAAAAATCACTGAATATTCATTTAAATGATAAATTTTCATTTTAAAAATCACTGTTGACTATTTTGAGAAAGTTTTAATTCATACAATCAAAAAAATCACTGACTATTCATTTAAATGATAAATTTTCATTTTAAAAATCACTGTTGACTATTTTGAGAAAGTTTTAATTCATACAATAAAAAAAAATCACTGACTATTCATTTAAATGATAAATTTTCATTTTAAAAATCACTGTTGACTATTTTGAGAAAGTTTTAATTCATACAATAAAAAAAAATCACTGATTATTCATTTAAATGATAAATTTTCATTTTAAAAATCACTGTTGACTATTTTGAGAAAGTTTTAATTCATACAATAAAAAAAATCACTGATTATTCATTTAAATGATAAATTTTCATTTTAAAAATCACTGTTGACTATTTTGAGAAAGTTTTAATTCATACAATCAAAAAAATCACTGATTATTCATTTAAATGATAAATTTTCATTTTAAAAATCACTGTTGACTATTTTGAGAAAGTTTTAATTCATACAATCAAAAAAATCACTGAATATTCATTTAAATGATAAATTTTCATTTTAAAAATCACTGTTGACTATTTTGAGAAAGTTTTAATTCATACAATCAAAAAAATCACTGACTATTCATTTAAATGATAAATTTTCGTTTTAAAAATCACTGTTGACTATTACGTTTCAGTGGCAATATGCCTTGGTTGGTTTTATTTACTCCTCCCCAGGAGTTAGGCACAAGGCCAGTTTTATCTTACTCCCACAAGTAAGATGTGACCCAAGATCGGGTCGAGAAAGTGGGGTTTGAAAAGCCAGCGCTCGAGAGGTGAGTACTCTGGCCATTTAAAAATTGCCTGGGCAGCCCTGTCGGCATTCCCCGGTAGGGGCGCCTCAGACAGTAAACAATAAACTTACTCCTCCCCAAAGAGGGGAGGCAAAGCCTGGGAGGGTGGACATCCTAGAACGGCACAGGACAGGCGTGCAGTATCCATCGGAACAGATACTACACTTTGATCTTAGAAATAGTTCAAAACAACAACAAAAATAGTGTCTTTCGCCGGTCAGTATGCGAAGAAAAGATGAACGTGGGCTTGATGAAAGTTTTAATTCATACAATTAAAAAAAACATTTTTATTATTTTTATAAATTTTTACATCATTAAATAAAATATTTTCATATTCAATAACGATACATTGTTCGCTGTTATTTTTGTCATTTTGGATAAAACCCTCGGTGCTTATGCTGATTAGCAGCCATATGAAAAAATTATTTTTATAGGGTGGGCAAAAATAAGGGTCCTATTTTTAAAAATTCATAACTTTTTTATTTATTGATTTAAAAAATTTTTTTTTTTAGAATAAGTAAAGGACCCCTTCCGAAGCAAGCATGAGCCGTATTAGCCCTAAGGAACGTACCCTCATTTAGAAAACATTATTTTTGCTTAAAAAACTCAAAACAGTGTAAAAAACAATACTTTAGTTTTTGTAAGTTTTAAGAAGTGTTTTTCGGCTAAAATTTGTTTTGTTTATTTCAAAAATTCTCGGAAGGGTCAGTCTACACACACATAAAGTTTGGTGAGTTTAACTTTTATTTTGTGGAAGTTATTCAAATTCAAGTTATTCAAATTTAAATATAGGACCCTTATTTTGGCCCACCCTGTATATAAAAACAATAATATATATATATTAAGCATTATATTCTTACTCACTGTACGAAAAAATTATCCACTAGAACTTTAATTACAAGTATTTTTCCATTCTGCGTATCATAACAGCGATTCGTTCAGTAAGCGTCCATCTTCTTTTTTTAAGAAGATTTCAGTTTTCTGCCCTTGAAATCTTCTTAAAAACAAGATGGAGGCTTACTGAACGAGTTGCTGTTATGATACGCAGAATGGAAAAATACTTGTAATTAAAGTTCTAGTGGATAATTTTGTCTACTTTTTCGTACAGTGAATAAGAATATAATGCTTAATAAGTATATATTATTGTTTTTATATAAAAATAATTTTTTCATATGGCCGCTAATCAGCATAAGCACCAAAACCTCTAATTCTGTTACTTCCGGTTGGTTGTCTGACCCTGCCTTCAAAAGAGGAAAGCAAATAAAGTCCGAGTGACGGCTAAAAGGCAGAAGTGCCGAAATTAATTTTCAACATTAAGTAAACAACTTTCCACGGTTTTACTTGATACTCGCTTTGTTTTGATGAAATTGCATTCTTTTTAACTTTATATTATTATTTTAACAAAAATAATTAAAATTGTAAAAAAAATCGATTAGGACTCTCATCTAAAAATGAGATTCTATTCTTTTTAGGGGATTACATGTGAACATCCTGAAAAACTTTGGAGACAAAAAAAAAAAAAAAATATATTTAGAATTTACAGTTAGGTATCAGTTTCACGTGTAAATTTAACGGAAAATGATCACCTATTTCCGAGCCGTTGCTAACTGGATAACATTTTAAGGCATATAACCAAGATGGAGAATAATTTGGTAAATTTTGAGATCGTACGCCTAAATAGAATTGTGTAAACGCGATAAAAATGGTTTCATGTTGTTGTTGTTCTTTTTTGGGTTTAAAAAAATATTATTATATAAGGAACCATTTCGAGTTAAAATCTATTTAGTATTACGCATGTAATCTGAAGAAAACGCGTTTGAAATGTGGAAATATGCTAGAATAATTTAGATTTTTACAAAATGGCGTCTTACTGGAAACGGAAGTAGTGTATTATTGCTCTTGGAGCCATGATTCTTTTGTTTCGCTCAAGACAAAAATAATGTTAAAACGTCTTTTTTCCCTATTATGTATAATACTAAATTAATTTTAACTTCAAAACGTTTATCATGTCATAATTATATATATATATATATATATATATATATATATATATATATATATATATATATATATATAATAAAAGAAAATGGTAGTTTGCTTGAAGCATTGTAAGTAAATATGAAGGTGAGAATTCCGAGGCAGGAGCAATGCAATGTTGAAACCGGAAGTTGGAATAAGGATGGAAAAAAATAAATGACAAGAGACGGTAAATCTCAGATCAATTCATTTATATTTTAAAATTTAAATATAAAGACAGTAAATTGTAAAATTTGTGGGCTAACTGTTAAATATTTAAAGATCCGGAATGGTAGAGAAATATTTTGCAGGGAATCCTATATCTCGCAAAGTGTGCCTTTAACTTGCGGATGATGGTGGAGGTTGTTGTGTCTTCTAATCGATCTACCTCCCAAAAGTTTGAGAAATAATCGCCAGTTATGAGGCATTCCAGTCTCACTTTCAAACAAACCAACTTTATGCCATGGCGGATCAGTACATGATGTAGCATTAAGGTTTCTTTTTGTTGTTCTGTCGCAAACTTGCAGCAGGTTTCGCAAGTAGAGATGTATTCACATATCTCCGATGACATTCCTGGCCAGAAAACACATTCTCTAGCGCGGTGTAGGCATCCATCTATGCCTATGTGTTAGGAGTGAATTGATCGCTTGATGTCACTCTGCAGACTGAGTGTAATGAGTACTTGGTCTCCCTTGAAGACAAGTCCATCTTGAACTGATATCTCATCTTCCTGAGTTGGTCGCATACCTCGTCTTGATTCGTTGCTTTCCGGATCTGAGTCAGTCTTTCATCCCGAATAGGGAGAATGTCAGTAAAAGTTGTCCTTACCTTCCGGTGGCTTCTGGCAGAGTGATGGTGAAACAGCTACCTTGTTTAGATTGATTATTTATTCCACCCGAATTTGCATAGTGGTCACATGATACCCTTTTGGCTAAATAAAAAAGGATGTCTGTGGCAGTTTAGTGCTTGATTTTCAGAACGTCAGTAGGTCATAGTCTGCCTCCTGGTATTATAATTTATGAGACCTTGAGTTTGTTTACAAAACCAAGTTCGCAACACCGGCAATCTGTTGCAACACCCCCTCTATCCACAATTACAGACGCAAGGTGTTTACTTTCCATTTCCTTCTGCCAGTTGCCATTGTTGGTCATCCTTGTAGCGTCATTTTTTGCTACACATTGCAACAGATCGGATTATTATTATTATTTTTTTTTTGTGTGCTGATCTTTCCGTTCCAGATGAATTCAAATCAGCAGGAATCCTTGCTAGAAGAACAGAGAATAACCCGTGCAATGATAGACCTAACACTGGAGAATCTTGGTGCTCTTAGACTACTTGAAAGAGATGTACTGGAACTACACAAACGAGATATTCTCCAGTGGTTACAGGAATTGTTAACTCTGGATAAGGAGATCATCAGAGAGACCCCACCCACCGAGACGAGGAACCGCTTGGCTGACAGCTTTAATTACAAAACCGGGGTGAACAGAGCCCTGTCAGAATTAGATTCCTCCTTACCAAGTTCAGAGATTCTCCCCCCTTCGCTGGCCTCAACAACCCCTTCAACTTTACCATCCCCAGATCGATCTGGAATCGAATTAGCCAAACCAAAGATAACCTGTCCTACATTCACTGGTCTGGATAAAGCTAACAAATTTGCCCTGTGAGATTTTCTGACCCGTTTTGAGTTCTGCACAGTTGGAGTGAGCTCTTACAAGGAACGGTTAATATGCCTCAAAGCCTAGGTAGTGGGTCGGCCATTTCATCTGATACATCATTTATCAGAAAATGACCAAAATTATGGTGTTGCTATATATTAAAGGAGGAAATACGAGGGGAGATTTTTCAAAAAAATAGTTCAACATACTCCCAAAATTAACAGATCTTATGATCAGATAAAGGAATATCTCTCCCAGGTTCAGTATGAACTTGGTGAGTTGGACTCTGAGTATGGATATGACTTTCTGGTAGAGGATTCTGGAAGTGGATACCTAGTGGCTCACATTTCATTTGACAAAATGCCAAATGAGATGAGAACTGAACTCATTAGAGCTGCAAGTTCTCCATATCCTGGTTTAAATTGTATACTCCAGTACAGTCACGAAGTCATAAAAACACTACTCCGAGTTCGACCAACTGTGACTTCTAGAGCTGAACCGATTTCACGGTTTAGGCCTAGGTCTAATCCCGCTTGGACGAAAAACCCAACTAGAATTTTGCATTAGAGAGCTTTCATGCAGACCTGGACTTAGTGGATAAGGTTCACTATTGCAATTCTTGTGCTAGAAATGGACATGCTAGCCTTAATTATACTACTTATCCATCGTATAATGAGCGCCTGCGGCACTGTAGACAGTGTGGACTGTGTGAATTCTGCACAGTCACCAGCCATGATCAGGAACCTATCCAGGAGTCAAGCGATTCAAATACCCTTGCAAATATTGCAATTCACGGAGTCACTATGCTGCCATGTGTCCTCTATTTAAACCGGATGAAACGGAAATAAATACCAACATACACGCAAAAATAGAAGACACTCAGAACATACTACCAATGATTAACATCACCATTAGAAGGGGAAATTACTCAGTTTCTCTGAATTGCCTTATTGACTCGGGCAGTCAGAGATCTTATTTTTCTGAGAAGGTCCGTGAGCATCTAAAATACGATCCAGAGACAGTAGAGGATGTGGCAATGGATGTTGTGACTTTTGTGGGTAGGAAACGCTGCAGATTCAAACAAATAACAGCAAATGTAGAAGTGTTGCCAGGAGTCAACCCACAACTGTCCATTCTCATTGACAGTAAGTTGAATCTCTCACACAGGGTACCAGACTTGCCGCTAGTTTGGAAGAACCTCAAGGATAGAAATTACAGTTTTGCTGCAAGGATAGGGAGTGGCAGTGTCCAGTTGTGGGGTCTTATGGGAGTTGACCTGATACAATATATGCTTCCTGTGAATGTTGTAAGATGCATGAATGGGATGGCTTGGCAGACGTCCGCCGGTATAATCCCCATTGGAAATACAAAGCATTTTTTGTATGAAGATCAAATTAACCCGATTAAGAGAATTCCAGGAACCCTAGACGATGATGGAATTGTCGAGGAACACTGCTATACTGATTCCCTTGTTAATAGTATCGTGAATCCTGTTCCTTCCTATATAGATCCGTTCGAAGATATTTTTGAGGAGAGTACCATAGATAGGGGACTAGAATGGATGTTTAGTCTGGAATCGCTGGGTCTTCCTGGCATTGAATCTGTTTCAGATTATGACAACCAGAAAATGGAGAAGTTTATGCAGAACATTGTTCACAAAGATGGTCATTACCTGGTAAAATTGCCATAGCATGAGGACAAATTGAGGTGGGTCAAGTCAAATCATTACATAGCTTGTAAGGTCCTGAACTGGGTGGTTCAGAATTTAGAAGAAAAAAACCTCTACGAAGAGTATGTGAAGGTGTTTGAAGACCAAGAAAGGGAAGGGATAATCGAACCCATAGTATGCCCCTCTGAGAAATACAAGGATTATGTGTGGGTCCTTCATAGACCCGTAATTAAAAATGAGGACACCAGTACAACTAAAATACGACCGGTGTTCAACTGTTCATTTAAGACTGGCAGTTCTGTTTCCCTCAACGATGCAGCCTACCCTGGGGTCAATTTGACAGGAGATATGCTCAATATAACATTACTTTTCAAGACAAACAAGTATGTTCTTCTGGCAGATATCAGGAAGGCATTCTTGATGATCCGTTTGGTGAACAAGTCAGACAGAAATAAATTTTGCTTCTTTTTAAAGAAAAACAATTCCGTCGTGTGCTACAGGTATGCGACTATAATTTATCGTTTAATGCAAGTCCGTTCATTCTGAATTGCATATTAAAGTATCATGCTGGACGATATCCGTTGGACAATTGTACCAAAATGCTGCAGTCCAACTTTTATGTGGACAATCTAATAAAGACCAGCAATTCTTTGAATGAGTTGACTAAATGTACACACAAGCAGTGGAGAGACTACAGGAGGGAGGATTTACACTACAATCTTGCAACTCTAACAACATCAAATTACAGAATTTAATGAAAGAAAGAGGCACACTTGTAGGTCACGGATGCCCGTGGGAGAAGGTACTGGGTTATCGATATAACCCTCAAACTGATACCATCAACATTGCCCACCACAACTGCAATCCCGAACTAAGAACGAAGAGACAAATACTATCTGATGCATCCAAGATTTTGACCCTTTTTCTCTGTGTCTCCTTGTAACCATACGGGCTCGTACCCTCATCAGCGAGTTGTGGAAATTGGGACTCGGTTGGGATGAAGTCATTTCCAAGGAATTTCAGTCCAGATGGGCAGTTCTTGCCAAGGAATTATCAGAGGTTAGTTCCCTCAGCTTTCAAAGACAAAGTCTCTGTGAGGGCAAGGAAACTGATTTATTTCTGTTCTGTGATGCTTCTAAGGGGGGCCCATTCAGGAAAATATATCATCTTTGGTTTTTGCCAAGGCCAAGGTAGCACCAATCAAATCAAAAACATTACCCACGCTAGAACTATTGGCATTTTTAGCCATTAAGTGTTTGCCAACATTATTGAATGTATATTCTGGAGTATGTTTCAGGAATGTGTATATTGCTATGGATGCTCAGATCGTGCTGTCTTAGTTGCTTACGAAGCAAACCAACCACAAGAACGTATTTGCTAAGAACCGACATAAAGATATTGCTCTTATGGAAGCAGAATTGACTTCAAATTTTAATGTATCTATTCAGTATAAATACGTGCCAACTGGACAGAACCCTGCAGATTTCATTACCAGAGGAATATCTGTCACAAAACTGAAGACCAATTTAGAATTTTGGACATCTGGACCCCTTTGGATCAGAGACCAACCACCTTCTTGGCCTGAGAATGATTTGAATTGTTTGAGCCTTGAAAATAAAAGAATTGTGTCATCAGAGTTTTGCACAACTGCTGCTGGCCAAGATGAGCCTGCTGTTCCATTTGATAGATATTCGGAGTTGTCAAAGTTGCTGAACGTTGCAGCTTATGTGTTCCGGTTTATAAATAAATTGAAGAAGAAGGAAGCGGATTCTACGTTGGCAGCTCGAACACACTTAATAACGGTAATGCAACAACAATCTTTCTTGGAGGAATTAGAGTATTTAAGGAATCCTTCCAGAAAGGCAGTACCACCGAGAGTGGGGAAATTGAATCTGTTCTTGGACAGGGAGGAAGTAATTCGTTCAAGCAGAAGGATTGGCAAGGCCTCGGTATATGAGTACGAGGTTATTAATCCCATTCTACTAGCTAAGGACCACCAGTTGACGTCTCTAATTGTATTGGACTGTCACAAAACCTGTAAACATCTCGGCGTCCCTACTACCTTGAATAAAGTAAGGCTATCAGGATATTGGTTACCACAAGGCAGACAAGCCGTAAAGAAAATATTATCAGGATGCTCCTTGTGCCGGAAATTTAATGCTATTCCCTTCACTTATCCAAAATTGACCGATTTACCAAAGCATCGGGTTAATATGATAAAACCCTTCTCACACACGGGGGTAGATTATACAGGACATTTGTGGGTCCAAAGTGGTGAAGAAAAGGTGAAAATGTACATTCTTGTTTTCACTTGTTTGGAGGTGCGAGCTGTGCACTTGGAGTTGGTTGAAAATATGACTGTCCACACATTTTTGATGGTATTTATCCGATTTACAAACATTTATGGCATACCCTCACACGTGTATAGTGATAATGCTAAATCTTTTGTGGCAGGTTGTGATGTACTACATGATTCCTTCTCGTCTGGTGAGTTCATGGATAGTTTAGGTGCCTGTGTGATTGAGCACATTAGGATTCCTTTGTATTCGCCCTGGTATGGTAGCGTTTGGGAACGACTAATAAAAACGGTAAAATCTTGTCTCCGATGTCAAAAATGCAATCAACGACCGACCATTGACCTACAGGAGCTCATCAGATCCTGATTTAGGAATCATAACTCCCAACCACTTTTTACATCCAACTGTGAATCCCAGATTAATATTGAGGTTAAACAAGCCGAGTATTGATCAAGTTGAACCTCTCTCAAGAAAACAACTTTTGGACTCTTTGATTTCCAGAGACGAAGCAGTAAAAAAATTCAGAATGATCTGGCATCAAGAGTACTTATCAAGCCTACGAGAACAGGCCCCAAACCGACCAAGACAGACTGCATCTGAAATTAAAGTGGGCGAAATTGTGATAATTAAGATTCCCAACAAGACTCGACCATTTTGGGCATTTGGTAGGGTTACACATCTCTTCCCATGAGATGACAACTTAGTTAGATCTGCCCGAATAAGGCGGGGGGGATGGATCTTTGCAGGTTCATTCACTAAAACATCTGTATCCCCTAGAATTATCAACTGAGGAACCTTTTGATCTCCCAAGTTCGCTAACACAGAATCTGGATGATTCTGTCAATCCTGATGTCCCAGATAACCGACTTCCAGCTGACGAAAGTGGGAATATTTGGATTTGCCCTGGCTACGATCGACCAGATGACGGGAGCGCCATGATATGTTGCGACGGATGTAACAACTGGTTCCATTTTCCTTGTGTTGGCATTCAGCAATCTTACCAAGATGAGGAGAGCTGATACTGTCAGAATTGTCGGAATCAGAGAGACTAATAACGTTAACACCTTCATTGAATTTATTTTTTCATTTTTATTTATTTATTTTTTTATTTTTATTTTTTTATTTTTTTCTTGAGATGGGAGAATGTCAGGAAAAGTTGTCCTTACCTTCCGGTGGCTTCTGACAGAGTGATGGTGAAACAGCTACCTTGTTTAGATTGATTATTTATCCACCTGAATTTGCATAGTGGTCACATGACACCCTTTTGGATAAATAAAAAAGGGTGTCTGTGGCAGTTTAGTGCTTGATTTTCAGACTGTCAGTAGGCCATAGTCTGCTTCCTGGTATTTTAATTTACGAGACCTTGACTTTGTTTACAAAACCAAGGTCGCAACACCGGCAATCTGTTGCAACACCCCCTCTATCCACAATTACAGAGGCAAGGTGTTTACTTTCCATTTCCTTCTGCCACTTGCCATTGTGGGACATCCTTGTAGCGTCACTTTTCGCTACAAGAAAGCTAACCATGTTGACAAGTTCGAATTCAGCTTGATGGTTCTTTTCGGTTGTCATGTAAGACTGCAATAGCATGTCAGCGATATACATGTACTTTTCTTTGAGGTATACAACGTTGATGTCGTACTATTGAGCCCACAATTGTTTTAGAGCTTTTGTGAGGGTTATTTTCACTATGGCCTCCTGTTGTTTGTGGTCTGTTTGTATCTTCGTCTGTCTGCCATAAGTGTATTGGTGGAATTTCTCCAGTGAGAACACAATCGCCAACATTTCCTTTTCGATTTGGGCGTATCTCTGCTCGGTATCAGTCAGCGCTCTGCTTGCATATGCTACTGACTTGCCTTGTTGTAGTAATACTGCGCCAAGTCCTTCTGAGCTGTATTGTGAGGGCCACTTTCGGATTGTAGTAGGCGAGTACGGGTGCTATTTTTAGGTAACATGGCCACCAGAGATTAAAGCACTGATTTTTAATTCATGACAAGAAAAAAAATCTTATATTGCATGAAGATTTGCTAAGAGTTTTAAAGCCAGTTTAAATTACTTTCTATGCGATAGTTTACTTCCAAATTCCTTTTAAATTTCGAACAGTCACAAAGTAATTGATATTTTTTTCAACTATAAACAAAATATTAATATGGCTGACTTGTTTACGAAAAAACCGAAATGCATTACGATGGATTTAATCTCGTGATAGAATTAATTTACAACTTTTTTTATTATTAATATAATAATTAGAAACGGTTAATGACGTGGACTGAAGACCTGGGTGTGCTGGGTTCGAATCCAGTTCGTTCCACAGAAACATTTTCATCAAAACCTACACCTGACCTTGTGTCTAACCTCCTGGTGAATAAAATAATAATTGGAAACGAGAGAAATCGATTTTATTTGCTTTAAAAGAGCAATAAATGTTCTAAAATATTTATTTAAAAATGTTATTGGGGGAGGGGTAGCCCGTATTTACAACTATACCATAAAAATTGAATTTAACTTGAACAATTTTATCTAAAAAATAGCCCGGTCCTTAAACTGCACAAGTACCAAAAAGATAATACAAGAAGCTTTATTTATGTATCCACTATTTACAATTATATCCCCGCCAGAACGGTTCTAAAATCTATTTTATATCGATATTTATTCCATAATTGCCGAATTTTTCTTACTTTGGAAAAATTACCGAAATTTCCGTTGCCGAATTTTCCTGGCACCGTATTTAATATGGCACAGGATTTTATTCGATGTGTAACCTCTATGTTACAGATTTAACAACACAGGAATCGAAAATTCAACAAAAATACAGCAAATAACTATTGTTAATCGGTCGAAAATGTATATTTTTATTAGCTGTATTTTTGTTAACATCGAGGTTTCACATCGAGTAAAATATAACACCATCCTGAATATGTAGGGTTTACAAGGCCCCGAAATCATCGATGAAATATGCAAATAAAAAAGTAACTTTTCTTGCCTTTGGTAACAGTTATTTGTTGACTATTTGTTCTTTTCACGCCTTTTATTCTTTGCTGGATTTTTTTCATAATCGCCGATTTATATTTAAACAAAATTTACTTAGTTACTTAGAGATTATTCTAACTTAAACAAATTCATCAATCCAAAATGGTGGTCGACTTTTCTTTTAGGTGGTAATTTATTTTAAGCTTAAAAGATCAAAATAAAGCTTACCCTAACCCGACTGGAAACAACCCCCGAACTTAGGGTTAGTGGTATCGCCTGAAATTAGCAACTATCTCCAAAACAACATCGATCACAATCTTTGAATGACGAGTTTGGCTGAGGGAAAGTAACGAAACAAATCTTAAAATCACAAAACTTACAACTATTTTCAGAAATTTAAAACTATACAGGTCTATACAAAAGTTAATTTTTTGCGTTTGGTAACAGTTATTAGCTGTATATTTTGTTGTTTTTACCCGATTTTCGACGAAAAAGATCTTTAAAATAATCTCTAAACTAAAAATTATTCCGTTGCAAATCAAATATCTGGCTAAAATGTCCGTTAGCCTAAATATCCGTTTATCGTGTTTTTTTATTATTAAAAAGGAAATAAGAAAAGTGACTATATTTTGAGAATTATTTATTTTTAAATGCAACAAAAATACTCATATGAATTTCGTCTAATATTTTTAAAAATAAATAAGATCGGTACTTATTTAGAATCGTCTATATTTATTTTTTTTATTTTTAATTTTCTGTGAAGCTGTTTTTTCGTCGCCATCTTGAATTTTAAATTTTAAAATCGCATTGTTGTTTCTTTAAATCAGAAAGTAAGTATTACTTTAATTTATGTTTATAATTTTTTAGAAAGTTCTCTATAGTTTTTCTGTCTTTGGGGTTAATTTCAAATCGATAATTAAGAGTAATGAAAGAAGAGAGACTTATTCGTAATTTTGTTGTTAGCCATTGGTCACCTCCAACCCTTGAAATTACCCCCCCCCTATTAAAAACAATTAATATCGAATAAAGGTTTACATTAACATCGTAATTTTTAGAGCATTCAAAAGTAAAAACATTAAATAAAGTCCTGATAATTTTGTAAAAATGTTTCCGTCTATGAAAATGTTGATAATTAGAAACGAAACTATTGTTTACATTTTGGAACCATTAAATCAACGTAGTTTTAACGCGCACCTATTCTCGCATGTTCCAAACTTCTATGAAAAATTGTCAGATTTTCACGAAATATTCAGGCGTTTTTTGGGTTTTTTTCAGTATTTACAAACCAGTTGTTTTGGCATGTTTTAAGGGCCATTTTTCTCCCTGTGTACACGGACCTATTATATCGCTACTGAATTGTTTGATTTTTCACCCAATATTTTATAATTTAGAGTGGGGATCACTTTCCTATTTAAATCTAACGAAAAATGATGACTCATTTCTTGACCATCACCAATTTCCGGAAACGTTTTTGAGAAAAGAAAGTGTAACACAATTTTTTTTTTCTTTAGTATATTTTTTATTTTACATTAAAACGGTAGCAATTATTATTTTTTTTTTTTAGGGGGGGGGGGGGGGGCGTTTTTTACCAACCAAATTTTTTTATTATCTTTGTTGCGCTTTTTATTTTATTTTGATATCTGCAATTCCAAAGCACTTGTCGGGAACAGCGCGCAAGTGATATAATTAGTTTTTGGTACTTATATCGATCTTGACCCAGTTTTCGCGAGTTTCTTGTCGGAAACGTTCGGCTATCCTACGCAAACGCCCAAGAGATGACGAGCCGATTTGTACCAGACGACAATTTTGATACTGTGCTGCGTCCTATGATTATAATGTTTCGCTTGTTTTGTTGTTAGGGTTAGGTTTAGGGTTAAAAATATTTATTTGATAACAGTAATTTCGCTCTTTTTTGCTTGTTTTATTTGTTTAAAAGATTTCTTGCAAATATAACTAGAAATTATAGGACGCAGCAACGTATCAAAATAACAAAAAATATTTACTTGATAACAGTAACTTCGCTATGTTTTGCTTGTTTTGTTGTTTCTTTTAGAAAATTTATTGAAAATATAACTTAAAATCATAGGACGCAGCACCGTATCAAAATTGTCGTCTGGTACAACTCGGCTCGTCATCTCTCGGGCGTTTGCATAGGATAGCCGAACGCTTCCGACAAGAAACTAGCGAAAACTGGGTCAAGATCGATATAAGTACCTAGTTTTTTATTTATTTATTTTTTAGCTCGGCAATTTCCGTAGAGTAATCAATTCACTACATAACATTAAAACATTTTTATTTTTTGCACTGCGTTTTTCGTCTTTTTTGTGATTTAGAAACACTCGTCTTTTCAATGTATGTGCTCTGACCATGCATTTGGCCCTCACGTTCGAGCATCACAAGAAACGATTCCCAAATGAACCCCGAACTCGCTAGTTTTCTCATTCAACAGAAACTGGCAAATGAGCGCAACTTGTTAACGACCCCCCAGCTGACTTGTATAACCTCTACGGGCAATGCCTTTACTTTGTAAAGAAAAAAATATGTAAAAAAAAATTAATGTGACTGTAAAGAAAAGCAAAGAAAGAAGAAATCAATTTGTCTTTTCACTTGCAATTTAGAAATAGATCACAACAAAAAATCCAGCCAGTCCCGTAAAAGATAGAACATTTGAACACAAATGTTAATATTTGTCAAGGAAATAGTACAATATTACGAAACAGAACTATTTGTTAAATTAAAATCACAACAATGATTGAATAAAAAGACAATAACAAATAAAACATCGTTTTTCAAAGTTACTGACAACAATGAATTAATAGTTAAATAGGCAACAAATACCTAACACTGATTATATTTAGTTTTAATTTAATTAAAACCCGTTTTGACATTTCACAGCTTTTTTTTCCAGAAAATCTTGTGAATGGAATATAAACGACATTTATTTTTAACAAGTTAATGTTTTTAAAATCATTTCACAATCACACACACATGAATATCCGGGAAGCATTTTTATTTAAGATATATTTCATTAAATATTATGGACAACCAACGTGTATCTGTATTTTTTTTTTTGATCCGTTCTAAGTTTCTTATTAGTTTTCTGGTTTTGACCTGAAACTGGCTGATGTATTTGCCATACTCGTTTTGGTTCTCCATTAACAAAATTAATTTCAATAATAGTGAACAAATTCTAAAATGTTTATAATACTAATACCTTATTAATACTACAACCATCACACAGTTTTTTGCTTAAACTATTAATAATTAATTAAAAATACATGTTTCTATTTATTTGCTTCCCCACAAGGGCAGAATTTGACACATGGTTGGTCTTTAATGTGAGGACAATCTAGCTCGTCAAAAAATTGTACTGGATTGAAACAAAAACAAAAATTGCCTCAGTTAAGAAGAATTTCTCCTTTACTGACCGAGGACGGAAAAGAAAAATTCCCAAAGTAATTGAGACGCTGAACAAACCAGTGTTCGATGCTTCTTTAAATCAAATGTTTCTAGCTTTTGAATAAAATATCTTGAATAATAACGCAGGATTCTATATACTTTTAGAAGATCCCGTTATGAACTGTCATTCATTTGACTTTCATATCAGAACTTTGAGTTTTTTGCCAACTCTTTTCTTCCAGCTTACAAACAAGTAGCTTTCTCTCAGAACCCAATTGTTATTGCATAATAGCATGGGTGGCATCAGAATAAAAAAAAAACAGTATTCAAATCTGAAAGTTTCCCAAGCTCGGGAAAAGATACGGAAACTGTCCTTGATTTAAAAATCAAGGACAGTTTCCGTATCTTTATTAGTGATTTGTTTTTCTTGAAAAGTAACTTCACTTTTGGAGATTTTCCAATATTACTCATTCTACACACATAAAATGATACATCTGGTAGAGTCTGGGTGGATACCCACATCATTTGACCTGCCAATCTTTTTAGCTCTGTCTTCTCCTCTTGACTTAATTACACATTTTTCCTTAATGATCTTCCTTTCTTTATGTCTATTTAGCTGAAAAATATAGACTACGAAAGGCTTCACCCCTATTTTACACTTTGATGAAAAAAGACTTCATGTCATTGTGAAACTACAGAAGCACCGGAATTTGATATACCCAAATGACTCCAAATGCACGAAACTGTTAATAAAATGAATGCTATCACAGGATAAAACAAGCCGCGCATGCGTGGTCCCCCTCTGTATGTGACTCGATGTGGCGAGTGTAAAATGCAGTAAATTTGGTCGATTTGGGGCATTTTTGACCCCCATTGTACCCCCTGGGGGCGCGAAACAGAATTTTTGAGGTCAAGGATGCTCATTTTATATCCAGAACAATTGCCTCTACATTTTGGCCAAGTTTCAGAAAAATTGAATGGATGGATCAAACGTTATGGGAGAAAAGGGTTATTTTTTGCCATTTTGGAGGCTTTTGACCCCCTGTGGGCGCGAACCAGATTTTTCCCAAGGTCAGCGATACTTATTTTCTATTAGGAACAATTGCCTCCATATTTTGGCCAAGTTTCAGAGAAATTGAATGGAGGGATGAAAAGTTATGGGGTAAAAAATGTCATTTTTTTGCTATTTTGGGGCCTTTTTACCCCCTGGGGGGCTAATCAGATTTTTTTCAAAAATCGGAGAATGTCACTTTCTAACCTGACCAAAGTTACAACTCATGCAAAATTTCAGAGAAATTCAATGGATGGTTGCGGAGAAAAATCCGGATGGACGGACGGACAGACAGACGGAAATGCCTCAAAACATAGGTCGAAACAAGACGAAATTGACTTTTAACGACCCCTTAAACTATAGCGTTTTAACAAGCTCGTTACGCACACTGCGCATGCACCGTTCCATCTTTTTTTCGTATTGACACCCGGACTTAGGGTTAATGAAGGGTGTCTGTGTTTTACAAATGCAGAATAGTCATTTAAGAATTTAACGGAAATTGACGAGTTTTACCGACAAATTATGGACTTTGCCGAGACACACAGACGATAAATTGTGGATACAAATATTTTGAAAACCCGATCTTTCGACTGTACTTGTGCAGATTTGTGACTGGTAGCCGTTTTTGGATAAAGAACATCACTCACCTCTTTTTTCTCCTTCTTCTAATATTTTGTAAATATGTCTAATTCCAATTTACCGCTCTCCGTTTTTCATCAGAAAAGAAAGCAAAGAAAAAAAAGAAAAAACCACTAGAACCTTATCACTAACTCTAAGTTAACCCTAACTCTAAGTTATCTTACTCCCTCAACAACTTAGCGAGTTTGCATGCTAAATGTGAAAGGGCATTTGCTTTTATTGACCGAGACTGTAACAGAAAGTCCCATATCTAAAACTTATTACAGATGTACACCCTAACTTCCTGATCAATTAGTAAAAGAAGAATATAAAAATGAAAAAGTCACAGTCAGAATACATTCGTGAAATCACTCGGTACACTTTAAAATATGTGACCTTTTCTATTAATTAAACTAAAGAGACAATTTCTAAAAATAAACAGTGATCATATTTTCTATTTTGTTTTTCAATACAAAGAATTTGATTTGAGAAATGTAACTACCAAGAGATGTAAATCATATCACATTAAAATGTACTTATTATACCTTCCAACTGCTGTGAATTTGATCTTAAATTTTGCTGTCCTTAAGTAGGATTCTAAATTTATACTTTAATGAAAAGATTACATTCCTTCCAGAATTATCTTGTAATACCAAAATGTGCAGGAATGTGTACATTAATGATTTGTTTAAAACAATTAAACTCCATAAGTAATATCTACGTCAGAATATTAATAAAACATAAATGTTGATAAAATTTCAATTATACAATATCAAATGAACAAAGAAAAAATGGCTAAAATATTTTCCTATCAGAAGAAAAATTAATAGGAAGTGTATTTGTTATGATAGAAATTAAAGGGCCTTTGGATACAAATATTTTTTATATTTATTCTTGAATAAAGTTTATTTGAAAGCCAATCATTTTATAATTGCACAAGAATAACAAAATATATTTTAGTTTATTGAAATTGATTAGGTTGTTTTTCTTCATAATAAAATAATCTTTGTATATGTCTTAATATAACATTGTAAAACATTTTATTGGACAAGAATAACAAAGTATTTATGTTATTGTTTTCTGATTAATAATCTTTGTATTATATGTCTTAATATAACATTGTAAAACATTTTATTGGACAAGAATAACAAAGTATTAAGGTTATTGTTTTCTGATTAATAATCTGTGTATATGTCTTAATATAACATGGTAAACATTTTATTGGACAAGAATAACAAAGTATTTAGGTTATTGTTTTCTGATTAATAATCTGTGTATATGTCTTAATATAACATTGTAAAACATTTTATTGGACAAGAATAACAAAGTATTTATGTTATTGTTTTCTGATTAATAATCTTTGTATTATATGTCTTAATATAACATTGTAAAACATTTTATTGGACAAGAATAACAAAGTATTAAGGTTATTGTTTTCTGATTAATAATCTGTGTATATGTCTTAATATAACATGGTAAACATTTTATTGGACAAGAATAACAAAGTATTAAGGTTATTGTTTTCTGATTAATAATCTGTGTATATGTCTTAATATAACATTGTAAAACATTTTATTGGACAAGAATAACAAAGTATTTAGGTTATTGTTTTCTGATTAATAATCTGTGTATATGTCTTAATATAACATGGTAAACATTTTATTGGACAAGAATAACAAAGTATTAAGGTTATTGTTTTCTGATTAATAATCTGTGTATATGTCTTAATATAACATTGTAAAACATTTTATTGGACAAGAATAACAAAGGATTTAGGTTATTGTTTTCTGATTAATAATCTTTGTATATGTCTCAATATAACATTGTAAAACATTTTATTGGACAAGAATAACAAAGTATTTAGGTTATTGTTTTCTGATTAATAATCTGTGTATATGTCTTAATATAACATTGTAAAACATTTTATTGGACAAGAATAACAAAGTATTTAGGTTATTGTTTTCTGATTAATAATCTGTGTATATGTCTTAATATAACATTGTAAAACATTTTATTGGACAAGAATAACAAAGTATTTAGGTTATTGTTTTCTGATTAATAATCTGTGTATATGTCTTAATATAACATTGTAAAACATTTTATTGGACAAGAATAACAAAGGATTTAGGTTATTGTTTTCTGATTAATAATCTGTGTATATGTCTTAATATAACATTGTAAAACATTTTATTGGACAAGAATAACAAAGGATTTAGGTTATTGTTTTCTGATTAATAATCTTTGTATATGTCTTAATATAACATTGTAAAACATTTTATTGGACAAGAATAACAAAGGATTTAGGTTATTGTTTTCTGTATAATAACCTTTGTATATGTCTTAATATAACATTGTAAAACATTTTATTGGACAAGAATAACAAAGGATTTAGGTTATTGTTTTCTGATTAATAATCTTTGTATATGTCTCAATATAACATTGTAAAACATTTTATTGGACAAGAATAACAAAGTATTTAGGTTATTGTTTTCTGATTAATAATCTGTGTATATGTCTTAATATAACATTGTAAAACATTTTATTGGACAAGAATAACAAAGGATTTAGGTTATTGTTTTCTGATTAATAATCTTTGTATATGTCTTAATATAACATTGTAAAACATTTTATTGGACAAGAATAACAAAGTATTTAGGTTATTGTTTTCTGATTAATAATCTGTGTATATGTCTTAATATAACATTGTAAAACATTTTATTGGACAAGAATAACAAAGTATTTAGGTTATTGTTTTCTGATTAATAATCTGTGTATATGTCTTAATATAACATTGTAAAACATTTTATTGGACAAGAATAACAAAGGATTTAGGTTATTGTTTTCTGATTAATAATCTGTGTATATGTCTTAATATAACATGGTAAACATTTTATTGGACAAGAATAACAAAGTATTTAGGTTATTGTTTTCTGATTAATAATCTTTGTATATGTCTTAATATAACATTGTAAAACATTTTATTGGACAAGAATAACAAAGTATTTAGGTTATTGTTTTCTGATTAATAATCTGTGTATATGTCTTAATATAACATTGTAAAACATTTTATTGGACAAGAATAACAAAGTATTTAGGTTATTGTTTTCTGATTAATAATCTGTGTATATGTCTTAATATAACATTGTAAAACATTTTATTGAACAAGAATAACAAAGTATTTAGGTTATTGTTTTCTGTATAATAACCTTTGTATATGT
The DNA here is from genome assembly GCA_963556195.1 of Sepiola atlantica. Classification (NCBI taxonomy): domain Eukaryota; kingdom Metazoa; phylum Mollusca; class Cephalopoda; order Sepiida; family Sepiolidae; genus Sepiola; species Sepiola atlantica. The sequence continues at coordinate 117,092,254 of OY744525.1, read as the reverse complement.
CTTAATATAACATTGTAAAACATTTTATTGGACAAGAATAACAAAGTATTTAGGTTATTGTTTTCTGATTAATAATCTTTGTATATGTCTTAATATAACATTGTAAAACATTTTATTGGACAAGAATAACAAAGTATTTAGGTTATTGTTTTCTGATTAATAATCTGTGTATATGTCTTAATATAACATTCTAAACATTTTATTGGACAAGAATAACAAAGTATTTAGGTTATTGTTTTCTGATTAATAATCTTTGTATATGTCTTAATATAACATGGTAAACATTTTATTGGACAAGAATAACAAAGTATTTAGGTTATTGTTTTCTGTATAATAACCTTTGTATATGTCTTAATATAACATTGTAAAACATTTTATTGGACAAGAATAACAAAGTATTTAGGTTATTGTTTTCTGTATAATAACCTTTGTATATGTCTTAATATAACATTGTAAAACATTTTATTGGACAAGAATAACAAAGTATTTAGGTTATTGTTTTCTGATTAATAATCTGTGTATATGTCTTAATATAACATTGTAAAACATTTTATTGGACAAGAATAACAAAGTATTAAGGTTATTGTTTTCTGATTAATAATCTTTGTATATGTCTTAATATAATGTCTTCTTTATTTCCAGATTCAAATTAATCTGAAAATGATCAACTTTCAGATCCTATAACGAAGGGAAGTCATAAGTCAGTATTCTTTTGTAAATATATACTCAAAGAAGAGTAATCTGTTTCATGTATAAGCTTTTCCAGACGTTTCAAGCTTTTCTGTCACTGCAAATGGAATATACATACAGCATTGAAGGGAATTTGATGACAAATAAGATGGTTCAATATTTTTAAGATAACATAGCAATAAGTACGATACAGTATGGAAATGTTTTCTTAAGTCTGTAAATGTTGGATAAAAAGAAATGTGTATTCATAGAAAATACAGCTTCAAAAAACAATAGGGAGAAGCCATTATCTTTCAAAGTGCATGTTACAGAATTGTCAAAATGTCACTTTTATATGAGCAGACATAGAAGAAAGTCTTATCTGTATTTCAGAACTGATGGAGCTATATTAAATGTTTTCTTTTATTTGCAGATATATCTTGTTTCAGAAAATATGCAAGTTAATACGGGAGAAAAATCATTTTTTTGTGAAGTGTGTGGAAGTTCTTTTTTCTCTGAACTCACGCTGACAATGCATATGCAAATACATACAGATGCAGGAAAGAAACCATTTTCATGTGGAGTGTGTGAATTAGAATTTATTCATAAAAGCCATTTGAAAATACACATGCGAATCCATACGGGGGAGAAACCATTTCCTTGTGAACATTGTGGAACTGCCTTTTCAACGAAAGGCAATCTGCAATCCCATGTGCGTCTACATACAGGTGAGAAACCATTTGCCTGTAAAGAATGTGAATCTACATTTTCTCATCAATCCGCTTTAACATATCATATAAAAACACATGCAGGAGTGAAACAATTTGCCTGTGAAGTATGTGAATATACTTCTGCCAGTAAATCTAATTTAACTGTTCACATGCGAACACATTCAGGAGAGAAACCATTTTCTTGTGAACATTGTCCAAGTGCATTTTCTGATAAATCAGTACTGAGAAGTCACATGCGAACTCATACAGGAGAGAAGCCGTTTTCTTGTGAAGAGTGTGGGGCTGCATTTGCTCATGGATCCCATTTAAAAACCCACATTCGTGTACATAGGGGAGAGAAACCATTTATATGCCAATTGTGTGAATCTACATTTTCTACAAAAGGCAATCTGAAATCCCACTTGCAAATACATACAGGAGTGAAACCATATTCTTGTAATGAGTGTGGAGCAAAATTCTTTCATAAATCCGGTCTAACATATCACATGATAAGACATACAGGAGTGAAACCCTTTTCCTGTGTTGTTTGTGAAACTTCATTTTCAACAAAAAGCACTCTGCAATCTCACCTGAGAATACATACAGGAGAAAAACCATTTTCCTGCGGAGTGTGTGGGGCCACATTTTCTCAACAATCCGGTTTAACATATCACATGAAAACACATTCAGGAGTGAAACCATTTTCCTGTGAAGTGTGTGGACTTGCATCTGCTAGTAAATCAAATTTAACTGTTCACATGCAAAAACACTTATTATATAAGTGAGAAAATTTGAATTCCTACTAGACACTGCCCTCGAGTGTCTAAGGTTTCTCTGTACAGGGGTTTTTCAGGACAACCTGGCAGGAGAATACTTTCTACCTACAAGTAAACTCTGACCAAATATTCAAAATAACATAGTATTTGAAGCCCAAATAAGATCCCTCTCAGTATGGCTACACCACACTGGCTTATATGAAGAATGGTGCACCTTGTCCAAGAAATGTTACCTCTAATAACAGCACTAAGCTGGATACTCTACCAGACCAGATGAATTATTGTCTTGGAATCCAGTAAAATTCAGAAAGAACCATACTAAAGATAAACTTTAAAAATTTAGGAAAATTAGTGTTCTTTGCTGCTTAACTACCTCAACATTTGAGAGTTATAGGATAATTTTAATTGAACACTCGGATATCTATGTATCTTATATAAAAATCAAGTGTTATCCCCAGAAAGAGGCCCCTTGATTTTTGAGAACTTTCTGAAGCAAAATGAACACAAATATACACACCAAGAAACCACAAGAATAATGTACTATAACATAGTTAACTGATAAATTGAGGAAAGAATAATTAATATTCTTCATTTCATTACTAGGTAAAAATCTGAGTGATAAAAGAGAATTCAACACTCGTATATCTATGTCTTTCATATAAAGATCAAGTGAAGGGGCCCCTTGATTTGTGAGAACTTCCATTGAAGTAAAATGAAAAAAATATATAAACAGTTTTGCTGTAAACTGTATTAGTTATGTTTTTTTAAATGAGTCCGGTTTGGAAAAACGCCTGCAAAGATTACATACAAAAATATTTTCTACCATTGATTGTGTAGATGTTCATATTCTGATTCATCTACTTTGACAAAACATTATATAGACAGGAGATGATGCACAGGAAATTGAAAAGCCATACAGACCAGAAAAAGGCTTCTGTTATGTGATGACAATTATGAAAACGAATCGTCTATTTTAAGTATCTTGACAATAATATAACAAGTACAAGTTTCTTTTGCCATCTGTTCCGTTCTTGATGTTGTTATACTACTGCTTGTATCAAATCATGTGCTTAATATGAGTTTATTAATCTACAATGTATTTAATATGAGTTAATTAATCTACAATGTATTTAATGAGTTAATTAATCTACAATGTATTTAATATGAGTTAATTAATCGACTATTATTTAATATGAGTTAATTAATCTACAATGTATTTAATATGAGTTAATTAATCGACAATTATTTAATGAGTTAATTAATCTACAATGTATTAATGAGTTAATTAATATACAATGTGATTAATATGAGTTAATTAATATACAATGTGATTAATATGAGTCAATGAATCAATCTACAACGTACTTAATGTGTCAATTAATCTACAATATATTTAATGAATCAATGAATTAATCTACAATGTATTTAATATAAGTCAATCTACAATATTTAATGAGTCAATGAATTAATCAACAATGTATTTAATATTCGTCAATGAATTAATCAACGATGTATTTAATGTTCGTCAATGAATTAATCAACTATGTGTTTAATATGAGTCAATGAATTAATCTACAATGTATTTAATAAATCAATCTACAATATTTAATGAGTCAGTGAATTAATCTAAAATGTATTTAATATGAGTCAATGTATTAATCTAAAATGTATTTAATATTAGTCAATGAATTAATCTAAAATGTATTTAATATGAGTCAATGTATTAATCTACAATATTTAATATGAGTCAATGAATTAATCTAAAATGTATTTAATATGAGTCAATGAATTAATCTAAAATGTATTTAATATGAGTCAATGAATTAATCTAAAATGTATTTAATATGAGTCAATGTATACATCTACAATATTTAATATGAGTCAATGAATTAATCTACAATGTATTTAATATGAGTCAATATACAGTATATAATATGAGTCAATGAATTAATCAATGTATTTAATATGAATCAATATACAATATGTAATATGAGTCAGCAAATTAATCTACAATGTATTTAATATGAGTCGATCTACAATATTTAATGTGAGTAAATGAATTAATCTACAATGTGTTTAACATGAGTCAATGAATTAATCTACAATGCATTTAATAAGTCAATCTACAATATTTAATATCTGTCAATGAATTAATCAACAATGTATTTAATATGAGTCAATGAATTAATCACAATGGATGTAATATGAGTCATTCTACAATATTTAATGAGTCAATGAATTAATCTACAATGTATTTAATGTGTCAATTTACAACATTTAATATGATTCAATGAATGAATCTACAATGTATTTAATATGTGTCAATGAATTAATCTACAATGTATTTAATATGAACTGATATACAGTATGTAATATGAGTACATGAATTAATCAATCAACAATGTATTTAACATGAGTCAATATACAATATGTAATATGAGTCAATGAATTAATCTACAATATTTAATGAGTCAATGAATTAATCTACAATGTATTTAATGATTCAATCTACAATATTTAATATGAGTCAATGAATTAATGTACAATGTATTTAATGAGTCAATCTACGATAATGAATCAATGAATTCATGTACAATGTATTGATTGCCTATATCTACTACATTTAATGAGTCAATGAATGAATATACAGTGTATTTAATATGACACAATCTAAAATATTTAATATGAGTCAATGAATTAATCAACGATGTATTTAATATCTGTCAATATACAATATTTAATATGATTTAATGAATCAATCTACAATATATTTAATATGATTCAATCTACAATATTTAATATGAGTCAATGAATTAATCACAATGTATTTCATATGAGTTAATAAATTAATCTGAAATGTATTTAATATGAGTCAATGAATTAATGTACAATGTATTAAATATGAGTCAATCTACAATATTGAATAGGAGTCAATGAATTAATAAACAATGTGTTTAATATGAGTCAATGAATTAATCAACAATGTTTTTAATATGAGTCAATTAATTAATCACTATGTATTTAATATGAGTCAATGAATTAATCTGAAATGTATTTAATATGAGTCAATGAATTAATCAACAATGTATTTAATAGGAGTCTATCCAGAATATTTAATATGTGTCAATGAATTAACTTGCAATGTATTTAATGAGCCAATCTACAATATTTAATGAGTCAATGAATTAATGTACAATGTATTTAAAAAGTATATCTAAAATATTTGATGATTCAATGAATTAATATTCAATGAATTTAATGAGTCAATATACAATATATTTAATGAGTCAATGAATTTATCTACAACGTATTTAATATGAGTCAATTAATCTACAATGTATTTAATATGAGTCGATAATTTAATCTACAATGTATAAAATGAGTCAATATGTAATATGAGTCAATGAATTAATCTACAATGTATTTAATATAGGTCAATTTACAATATTTAATGAGTCAATGAATTAATCTACAATGTCTTTTATATGAGTCAATGAATTAATCCACAATGTCTTTTATATGAGTCAATGAATTAATCAAGAATGTATTTAATATGAGTCAATGAATTAATTACAATGTATTGAATGAGTAAATCTAAAATATTTAGAGTCAATTAATAAATCTACAATGTATTTAATGAGTCAATATACAATGATAAGTAACTGAATTAATGTACATTGTATTTAATAAGTATATCTACAATATTTAATAAGTCAATGAATTAATCTACAATGTATTTAATATGAGTCAATCTTCAATATTCATTATGAGTCAATGAATAAACAATGTATTTAACATGAGTCAATGCATTAATCAACAATGTATTTAATATGAGTCAACATACAATATTTAAGATGAGTCAATGAATTCATCGACAATGTATTAAACATGAGTCAATCTACAATATTTAATATGATTCCATGAATTAATCAACAATGTATTTAATATTAGTCAATCTACAATATATTTAATGAGTCAATAAATTAATCTACAATGTATTTAATATGAGTCAATGAATTAATCTACAATGTATTTAATGAGTCAATGCATTAATCTACAATGTATTTAATATGAGTCAATTTACAATATTAAATTGGTCAATTAAATAATCTACAATGTATTAAATATGAGTCAATGAGTTAATGTACAATGTATTAAATATAAGTCAATGAATTAATGTACAATGTATTAAATATGAGTCAATGAATTAATCTACAATGTATTTAATATGAGTCACTATACAATCTGTAATATAAGTCAATAGATTAATCTACAATTTATTTAATATGAGTCAATTTACAATATTTAATGATTCAATGAATTAATAAATAATGTATTCAATATGAGTCAATCTACAATATTTAATATGAGTGAATAAATTAATCTACAACGTATTTAATATGAGTCAATGAATCAATCTGCCGTGTATTTAATGAGTATATCTACAATATTTAATGAGTCAATGAACTAATCACAATGTGTTTAATGAGTCAATGAATTACTCTACAATGTATTGTATATGAGTCAATGAATAAATCCACAATGTATTTGATATGAGTCAATGAATAAATCTACAATGTATTTGATATGAATCAATGAATAAATCTACAATGTATTTGATATGAGTCAATGAATTAATCTACAATGTATTTGATATGAGTCAATGAATTAATCTACAATGTATTTGATATGAGTCAAGGAATTAATCTACAATATATTTAATATGAGTCAATGAATTAATCAACAATGTATTTAATATTTATCAATGAATTAAACTGCAGTGTATTAAATATGAGTCTATCTACAATATTTAACAAGTGTCAATGAATTAACTTGCCATGTATTTAATGAGTCAATGTCCAATATTTAAGTAGTCAATGAATTAATCTACGATGTATTTAATGAGCCAATCTACAATATTTAATATTTATCAATGAATTAACCAACAATGTATTTAATAGTAATCAATGAATTAATCAACAATATATTTAATAAGTCAATCTAAAATATTTAATATGAGCCAATTAATCAACAATGTATTGAATATGAGTCAATGAATTAATCAACAATGTATTTAATATGAGTCAATGATTTAATCAACATGTATTTAATATGAGTCAATTTACAATATTTAATATGAGTCAATGAATTAATCTACAATGTATTTAATGAGTCAATGAATTAATTAAAAATGGATTTTATATGAGTCAATGCTTATGAAATTTTGTATAATAAGATTTAATAAAATAATTATCCTAACCGACCAGTTTATTTGTTGAATCAGGCCACAATTAATCCTCTGATGAGAGTTGGGCCTGATTGTATAATTTCGATCTAAGTTTTCCCCTCTATTCTTGTCAATATAAAATTGAAATATTTTTGTTTACTTATTCAGCTATAAATTCTAAAATGTATAATTCTATTTTCATGTTTTTCTCTCTTCCTCTCTTGTTTTTTTGTCTTTCTATTCTCATGTTTTTCTTGTTCCCCTTTTGCGTTTTTTGTCTTTCTATTTTTATGTTTTTCTCTCTTTCTTTGTTTTTCTATTCTCATGTTTTTCTCTTTCCTTTCTTGCTTTTTTGTCTTTCTATTTTCATGTTTTTCTTTTTCCTTCCTTTCTTTTTTTGTCTTTCTATTTTCATGTTTTTCTTTCTTCCGTTCTTGCTTTTTTGTCTTTCTATTTTCATGTTTTTCTCTCTTTCCCCTCTTGCTTTTTTTGTCTTTATATTTCCATGTTTTTCTCTTGCTTTTTTTTCTTTCTATTTTCATGTTTTTCTCTCTTCCTCTCTTGCTTTTTTGTGCGCAGAAACGAGTTTAAGCATTTTCATTTTCGGCACAAAAGCATAAACTTCGCTGCTACAACTGTACACAAAAAGGACATATGCAACCGTGAAAACTTCAGAAATGCGAAAGGCATATAAACACTGGTTAGGTCTAGGGAGGAGTGAAAAGGACTTTGGTTCATGATTGAAGAAGCGAACAGCCTTTTTGACATATATCCTCCTCTCGCTTTCTTTTAACGATGAAGATTTATCTAATTTAAAACAATATTGTGTAGGGTTTTTTTGTTATAATGCACCCATCACTTTATAGAACGATAAAATTAACATTTCACTTATACATCGGGGATGTGTCCCCAGACCGTCTCATAACTACTGAAATGGGACATGGTTCTCTGGGGACAGCTGTTGGTGTCTTGAAACTGTCGATGTTCGTTTCGGGTGTCCAACTCTAAGGCATTATGATGGCACTCAGATTAGCAAGCTTAAATGGCCGAGGGTTGAAAGACACCGCTCGTAAATTTCGAGTTCTACGTGATCTTCAACGGCTCGGCATGGATGTATGTTGTTTGCAGAAGACTCACTATTCCGAGTGATTATCAGGATGTGCTGTCTAGAGACTGTCAGCTCTATTCAGCATATTTTGATTCTTGATCAAGGGAGGAAGGTCCTGACTAGTTAAGCATACTTTAAATGTGTCGTGTGACCCTGTTTTGTGGATCCGGACGGTAGGCTGTGCGTTCTAGATGTTACCGTAAAGGATGTGGCATTTCGGCTTATTGGGGTTTATGCACCCAATGACTATTCTTAGCAGATTCCTATTAAGGATATGACTCATCAGGTAATTCTACTGGAGACTGGAACGCGGTCCAGGATCTCGATTTAGATCGTGTGGGGAATCCTTCTAGGGGGACTAACATTAACGGAGACGTTAAACCATTTCAGGACTTTGTCGATAGGTTCGATCTTGTCGATAGATTTCAGAATGAAAAACCCTGTGAAGTAGTATGAATTTTGACTGGTAGTCGCGGCTCCGATTTGGAGCAACTTTCAAGTTACCTCGATTGGTTCTTGATTAGGAGAGTCGACATAGGGCTTTCAGATTGTCCAAGTTTTCATAAAATAGTTTACTCGGATCATAGGTTTGTCCAGGTGTGGGTAAACTTAGATAGTCCTAAGCCTAGAATGGCTGGGTACTTTAAGTTCAACACATAGTTGTTCGATGTGGAGAACTTCCAGGAACAGCTTTTACTAACAATGCATAGGGAATTGACGGGTGCTATCATTGGGAATAAGTGGTGGAGCCATCTTAAGAATGCAATTAGGGCCTTGTTGCTGATTATAGTCGCCGACTCAACCTTAAATCTAGGGCAGCGAAAATGACGCTAGAAACTAGATTAGATCGGGCGGGGGATAGCTTAACTTTTACTATGGTTAATGCTGAACTGAACTCTTTAGACAACAAAAAGGATCAGGGATTCTTAGTTAGCTAGAAAAACTATATTTCGTGGACATTTGAAAACGAAGCCGACAGGTGCAACCCTACAATTATTTTGGAAAAATTTTGGGAACAGATTAGATCCGCAAACTAACTTCTGGATTGCACAGTTTTATCTGCAAAAATACTCACGGAAGGAAACAGAAAACATAAACGATTTCCTAGCATGATGCAGACTGCAAGAACAAAAATGCCAATTCCAAGATGCAAGGGATATGGAGGAGAATATAATCGACAAAATTATAACGGAAATTAAATACGCGGAACTTCAAAAACAGCTACTCAGCAAAAACGAGTTGATGACGCTTCAGGAAGTTCTGAACATTTGTAGGAGTCATGAAGCTCCAATACATTATATGAGGCAAATGGACGAACTACAGGGGAGTGACGGCTACAAAATAAGTGCAATAAAGCAGAAGCCTGGGAAGGAGGAGTTTTGCAACAGATGTGGACTCACCCATCAAAATGGGAAATACTCTGCTCAGCATGTAGACGAAAAATACATTGGACTAAAATGTGCCAAAACAAAAAAGAAAAGTCGGACAGACAGGCACACTGAACCAGAAAACAACATACACAACATAAATTGTAAAGAAACTGACGCAATAAGAATTCCAATCTAGGTTCAAGACCAAATAGGAGACAGCTTCGAAAATATTTATTTCCATACGATGCAAACAAATGCTGACTGAACATTATGCAACTTGAAAGAAAAAAATCTGCAAGGTTGGCCTGAGACTCTCATAGAATTACACAAAGACATTAGACCATACTGGTCCTATCGAGATGAACTCTCTGTTGAAAACGGCATTCTGCTAAAATGTGTACGGATACTGATCCCTGAAAACATGAAAGCGGAAATTGTCAGAAACTGATCAGCAATCTCCCTGCAAAGTGTACAAGTAACCATGCCAGAAGTGAAGAAATTAAGGATCGCCTTTACCAGAGACGATCCGTGCAGAAAGCACAGCATGATAAGCATGCAAAGGATCTCCCCAGCCTGAGCACAGGACAGCAGGTTCGAGTACAGAGCCAAGACTCAGGAAAATGGACTCCGGCAGTCGTCAGACAAGCCTGCACTGAACCGCAGTCCTGCATTGTAGAAAGCCCAGCCAGACAAAATCCTATGCAGAAACCGTAGGCACCTGATGGAAGATTCTGGTCAGTTGACCTATACACAAACCACAATACCTAAACCCCACCAGCATCACATTGAACAACCTCCCCCTAAATCTCCAGGCACACCTATTAATAATGATACACCAACCGGTAACTAGATATGAACGTGACATAAAGCCACAAAAAAAAAATATAACCCCTAAGGAGACATCACTTTCCATAAAAAGAAACATACCACAGTATGACGTAGTTATCTTCCCTTAGATTTTCTGTTCGAGGTAGCTCTCCTACAATAAACATAAAACAACCACATTCAAAATGGCGATTCTAGTATATGTCTCTGTTCTCTGTTTTCCGCATACTAACCAAAGCATGTTTTACTAACGACAAATGTATGAAACGTTTATAAAATCCTTACCCCAAACTAAAGAGACCACTGTAAAATTAACCGCATATAACAATACCGAAAATTCCGGTAATGGATAGTTGCCACGTAAGTAAATTGCAAAAATAAAAGAAAAAAACAACGCAAAGGCTGTCATTGATGCAAGAACATCAGAAAAACTAGGATTAATAAAAAGAGTACACAAAATAAGCAAGATGGATGTACAAGGCTTAATAGAAGAATACAAAGATTGTTTTGGTGAAATAGGCAAACTACCAATTTCCCATCACATCACGGTAGACCCGGATGTAAAACCAGTCGAGAATCCTCCAAGGAATATTCAATTTGGTATGAAACCAAAATTGACAAAAAAAAATGACAAAAATGGGAATTATAAAGCCTATCCAGGAAACGACAGATTGGATAAATTCACTCGAGAAGCAAAATGGCAGATGAAGACTATGTTTAGTCCCCAGAGACCTGAACAACGCGATAAAAAGAGAGCATTTTAAGCTACTTATTGCTGAAGAAATATTCGCAGAATAGAACAATCTAAAATACTTCTCAAAACTAGACGCATTATACCTGTTGAAAAAGTAAGTTCGAAATTATTAACATTTAATTCGTCATTTGGTCGTTTTTTCTTCAGTCGTCTACCTTGTGGAATACACAGTGCGTCAGAAGTTTTCCAAGTTCAAGGAGCGAAAATTATAGAAGGTATAGAAGGAACGAAAAATTCCCAAAATATAATAGCCCAGTGCTTCGCCTCAAACTCCACAAACCACTCTCCCAAAATTCCCATTACAGACTGAAGCTGCACTTGATGACCTGGTCATCACTCCATCTCATGTCAGGGACATCATAAAAACCCTTGACCCCCTCCACAGCATGTGGGCTTCATCTTAGACCAGTGACATTAATTAAGAAATGCTCTACTGAATTTGCCCCTGTCCTTCTAAACTCTATAACAAATGCCTTGCATAATCTTGCTTCCCTGATAGTTGGAAAATTGCCTTTGTGGTACCAGTCTTGAAGAATTCCGGAGAACTGACCCTCAGAATTATCGCCCCATCAGTCTACTCCCGCTCTTTGCAAAAATCTTTGAATCCTTAATCAATCTAGTGATAGTCAGTCACCTCATTAATGCTAAACTTCTTTCTGACCATAAGTATGGATTTAGGCAAGCAGGGTCTACTGCGTATATCCTAACAGTCATCTCTGAATGCATATATCATACACTGGACAAGGCAGGTGAAGCTAGAGCGATAGCGCTTGATATATCCAAAGCCATTGACATGGTCTGGCATAAATGGCTTCTAATTAAAATCATTTCATATGATATTACTGGACGAATACTTAATATAATTAGATCCTTCCTAACCAATAGAAAGATCCAGGTTGTACTCGATGTCTGTTCATCCAAACAACATGATATAAATGTTGGTATACCCCAGGGATCAGCCCTTGGACCTCTATTGTTCCTAATTTTCATAAACGACCTCCATGATGACATTGTGTCTGAGATGGGAATATTTGCTGACAACACCATGCTCTACTCTCGTCATGTGAGCAAAACGGATGCACACATATTCGAGGAGATGACCGAATCCTTAGAAAGTTACCTCCAGTCTGTAGAGGAATGGGGTCATAAATGGTTGATAACATTTAATGCAACGAAGCAAAGCTTCTTTTCTTCAACAACTACAAGAAACCTCTTCAACCACCGATTTCCATGGCAAATAACACCCTACCTGATAGTCCAACGTACAAACTCCTTTGCCAATCATTCACAGGTAACATGAGTTGGAACAAATATATAGAAGACATTGCCAAGGCTGCTGCAAATAAATTAGGCTCCCTTTACCGTTCTAGAAAACTTCTCACACCTGAGAGTATCCTATATCTCTACAAAGCAACCATCCGGAATATTGTTGTCACATCTGAGCTGATGTTTGCTTATTTCAGTAAATATAAATAAATTCATTGTCTTTACAAGCATTTTATATATATTCTCCACGATGAATTACTTTCAGACTGTGTCTAGTAACTCTACAACTTATGTGCCCAGGTATTTCAAGTTCAAGAATATATATTTTCGTTCTTGTTTGAAAATATATAAACATTCATAAAAACATGGCAAAAATCAATAGAAATGAGACGAAGTCCATTTTTAATATTCAAAATAACTTAATTGAGTCACTTTGTGGTGGTGTAACTAAAATGGAATAAAAGTAAAGGGTTTTCGTAATTGGATAAGTTCATGAGTATGGACGAAGCCAAAAGGTTAGAGAGAGTCCATGTGGTGTGGAATAAGTGTCCCTTAAGTAGGGAATAGAAAAGTGTTCATATAATAAGAAAGTCTGTATGCACGCAGTTGTCAAAGTCAGGCCGTGTGCATGTGTGTATTTAGGTATGTGTGTGTGTGTTACATGTGGTCAAATTGTCTCGTCAGCAATATTGAAGGTTCCGAGTGGGGCTCGTATCTTTCTGTGAACTGCCAGAATAAAAATGGAAAGATCCAGACAATGAATTCACGTCTCATATTAAGCCCTAAGATTCTAACTGGAATAAGTTTCACTGTGAGTGAAATTACAGAGTGAGCCACTTCTTGCAAGGGAGAATAGACAATTTGGCAATGAGCTTCGGGAATGCAGGGGTAAGTTGAATTCAAAGTAGTCTTGCAGAGAGATGGAAATATATAGATAATAACTCTTACTACCAATATCCACACTTGAAACTTCTACAGTTAGGTAGAAAAGTAATTCTTTTTGCGTTTGGTTACAGTTATTTGTTTTTATATTTGTGTTTCTCTCTTTTTGCGTTGTTAACTATACTATACTTTTGTCAAAAGTAAAAATGGGCCTCTTTAGTGTTTACTTAAAATAAGCAAGCTTGTATTTATAATTTAATTTTAATCTTATTTTTGCTCATGCCTTATAGGGGCGCCTCAGACAGTAAGCAATAAACTTACTCCTCCCCAAAGAGGGGAGGCAAAGCCTGGGAGGGTGGACCTCATAGAACTGCACAGGACCGTCCCATAGACCGGGGTAAATCAAGCCCCGAAGGCCAAGACGATACCAGTCTATGGAGTGCAGTATTTATCGGAACAGATACTACACTTTTAGATTGACCAAAAGGCCAATAATGTATTTAGGCAAATACAGTCGTGGGGAACATTTATTTCTACACTAAATAAAAATTACGTCCTTTAGAATGTATTTACCTTAGGCATGACACCCGTTAAGGCCGAGGAAGACGAAAAAAAAAGAAGGCATTTAAACTTGTAAAATGGAAAATTTCAAGGCTTTGAAAGGTGTAAGGTGTTCGTGGATTGCAGAAATATTTTAAAGGACGATATTGCCCTTAACATAGAGATGTTGGAACAGCAAGAAGGATTGAGAAAAAGGACTTTTCGGGAAGAAAATGGCATTATTAAAGAATTGCTTGTGGAAGTTCATTCCTTGAATGATACAATTAAAGAACTGTGTATTAAGGCATATCTTAATTTAGGAAAGTGTGGGTTTGGTGGAAGAGCAGAAGAAGGAGATTGGCTTTCGAGCTTTTATTAATGATAGTCTTGCCGACATTGAAAACTCTGTTCAAGAATTCATCACTTCGGAGAAAAATGAAGCTGCCTCGGTACCTTTGCTTTCTATCCCCAAATTGCAGTGTGCAACCTTTAGTTGGGTCAACTCCTCCAAGTTTGAATATAAATATTTTATTGCTCAATTCAAAAACTGTACTGACACTGTTAAATCCGGCAAAACAAAATTGGCCTTATTAAAGGGATATTTGAGTGACTATGCCTTGCAATTGGTTTCCCGTCCGACCTTGGAAGATGACAATTACACTGTGGCTGTGAACTTGCTAACCAAAGAATTCTTAGATGTTCTCTTTATAATGAATGAGATATTCAAAGAGATCATTTCCACTTCTCCTCAATATGACCTTGAATTTGTGTCTGTGAAACAATACCTTGCTGAGGTCAGAGCGGATTTGTCCGAATTGAAAACTTCATATCGGATAGATTTTTTGAAGATAAAACCCCAGGTTTTTTGTTGGTCAGTCATATTATGTATTAAAACTTGCTTGTTGTCTTAAGAAGGGAAATTAACCACAAATATTTGATCATTACAATGATGCAATTCGTGCTCTGTCCAGAAACAAAAAAAACATTTTCGATTTACAGAAAGTAATTCAAAAAATGATAAAGGCCCAGCCAAGGCTTATGATAAAAGAATGGAGATGCTTCTTTACAAAATTTCTCTACAAGCTCTTCATAAATATATTGCAAACTTTGCACGGCACGTGGCCAGTCCATGTTAAAATGCTCCAAGTTTTTTTCATATGAAGCCAGGATTGAGAGGTGCAAGCAATTAAAGTTATGTACTGGATGTTCCAGCTTTAAACATAAAAGAAAGAATTGTCCAGGACTCCAGATCAAATCACCTCTCACTTGTAAATTGTGTACTTGTAAAGCACATATTACTCCTTTGTATGACAGTCCTAAAAGGGTGATATTCTCTATTTTCACACGTTCATGAAAACGAGATTATATTGCCTGTTGTAGCAATTTCTCTAAATTACGTAATTGAGAAAATTACTATTAACTGCCTATTGGATACCGGAAGTCAGCATTCTTATTTCTCAAAAAAAAATATTAAAAGAGCTGAGATATCCTGACGGAATTTCTAATCCAACGGATTACCATATGAAAATCTATTCGGGTGTCTCTGTGAAGAGACTTGAGCAGGTTGTCTATAAAGTTACTGTGGGGAAGGGGAATCAAATGCCTCAGGGAATTGCGCCGTTTGGTAATGTACAACACTTTTTATACCCTCATCGAATCAATCCTGTGGGATCTGGAAGCTCCAAGGCCTTTGCAAATTATCGCACCATTTTTTCTGAATATGCGACAGTTAAATTCCATATTGGAACCAAGGTCGTCCTTCCCGGATTCATTCCAGATATATTTGAAACTTCCGTGGAAAGAAATTTGGAAAATAATATTTGCTGTAGACAAAGCTGCTGCCTCCCTTGACAGTGAACTAATTGGTGACTATGACAGAAGTAAAATTGATAGCTTTAAGAAATCTATTGAATTCAGTAACAATTCTTATTTGGTGGATCTACCTTGGCATAGGGACAAAAGCGATTCTGTTCCTTCCAACTTCCAAGTCGATCTTAAAGTGGTTGACAGAACAATGCTTTCTTTGGAAAAAAAGGATTTGGATAGGACTTATACTGATATTTTTCATCAGCAAGAGTCCGAAGAGTTCATCGAAAGAATTGAAGTTGATCGAATTTGTCCGAGGACTTCTCTGGACTAAGTGATCTGTTTTTCACAAGACAGGCTGTGGACTCTGACAGCCAACTAAGATTATATTTATTCTGTGATGCATCACCACAAGCATATGGCTTTTTTGTTTATGGCGTACAAAATGGGAAATCCCATATAATATTTTCCCATGTATCAACATTAAGAACATCTTTGTTTCTGTGGATGCACAATTTTTATTATCTTTGCTTCTCACAGAGAATATTAAAGCAAAAAGTCTGTATAATAGGAACAGAATCAAAGATATTCAAGAAATGAAAGAGAAGTTGAGTAAGAAATTTGGGGTCGACATTCATTGCAAATATGTCCCCTCTGTTGACAACCTAGCTGATATTCTTTCTTGTGATATAACCCTAGAAAAATTTATGCAGAAATTGGACATATGGGCCCACATGGCTGGTTGAGGAGCCTGAAAGCTGGCTTACAGGTGTGCTGAGCTGTCTGAGCCCTGAAAACAAGTATCACGTGGAAAACGTTTTCCATAATACATTGAGTGAAGCTATTGGGGAATCACTGATTCCATTTGACAGGTTTTCTGACTTCAACAAGCTAGTTTGTGCAACTGCCTTCATTTTCAAATTTGTAAATGTATGCAAACGACAAAAGGAACAATCTGATCCAAAAAGGCAGCATTAAATTACTTACTAAAACTGATGCAACTACAAGGAAATAAGGAAATTGCCTATTTGAACGATCTTATTAACAACGAAATTCCTTGCTGGTGAGGAATCTTTACGTTTTCATCGATTCTGACGGGATGTGTGGATGTCAGAATTGCCAATTCAACAAGATATGAATATAATTTGGTCTATCCTATATTAATCATTGATAGCCATCGTCGATGCAAACATTTGGGTATTGGCACGACAGTGACCAAATTAAGATTGTCAGGATATTGGGTTCCACAGGCAAGCCAGTCTGTGAATACTGTGATCTCTAACTGCAATACTTGTAGAAAATTCAACAGCTTAGCTTTCAAGTACCCAAAGTTGACAAATTTGCCAAAACACAGAGTTAGGCTGATAAACCCATTCGAACACACTGGCATTGATTACGCGGTTCACATCTGGGTTCAAAGAGATGGAAAGTCTCATAAGATGTATTTACTGATTTTCACATGTATGAACGTGAGAGCTATTCACATTGAAGTTGTGCCTGATATGAGCACACAAGCCTTTGTCCAAGCCTTGGTACGATTTTCTAACATTTACAGAGCACCCAGTCACATATACAGTGACAATGCACGTTCTTTTAATGCAGCCTTAGGTGATGATGTAATAAAACATCACATCAACAGTAATGAGTTCTGCAACTCATATACAATCTCTGTCATCAAACATATAAAAATACCTTTATAATCCCCTTTGATTGGAAGTACTTGGGAAAGAATTATCCAGGTGATAAAATCCTGCCTATTTAAAACACTTGGCTGATCCAAAATCGGTTATTTTAACCTTCTAACCGTCCTATCAGACATTCAAAGAGCAGTAAACTCCAAACCTCTGACCTACAGATATTGATCTGCTTCCCTTCACACCCAACTGCTTCATTCATCCAAACATAAACTGTGAGCTCTCCTTTCAATCTGACACACCCAGTTTGGTCGAGACAGAACCTATCACTAGATCTCTCCTTGTGAGTACCTTTTAAAACAGAGAAGAATTAATGTCTAGATTCAAAGACATGTGGCACGATGAATATTTGCTAAGTCTGACAGAAAGTTGCAAGGATTTGCATGAAATTGAATTTCACAATAAAATCTATGTCAATGATCTGGTACTCATTAAGGATCCAGCCAAGTCCAGGCCTTTCTAAGAAGCTGGTCAGAGTTATTGAACTATTTAGTGGCAACGATTGCAAAGTTCATTCTGCTCGAATAAAAAGAGGTCATGCTTCCGTGGAAACACATAGCCTCACACCTTTATATCCATTGGAGTTGTCTCTCACTCATAACTATTTTCCTGACACTCCAGCAGATGAGGAATTTGATGAAGTTGCATCCCTCCCTATAGAGGAGTGTAGGGAGCCTAATATGGAACTTTTAGAGTCTTCACAGGGAATGGCTGTAATGATAGGGATGGTTTGTCCCTTCCTTACTTTTATCACACGAAATGAATTGAACGAACAACTGAGTAACAGGTAACAAAATAATGGATTTATTGACAGAGGATACCTATACCGTTTGGTATAGGTAGAAGAGAGAAGTAGACGGTGTCCGGGGAGGAAGAGGAAAAATGTAAAGGTTCTCTTCAAGTGAAGAATAGTAGTTGTCTTTGAGTTAGACAACAGTAGTGGGAGAACAAACGCTTTTCCGGGTTCCTCTGGTGGTGCTCTCAGCGATGCGTCCCAGCTATGCCGAGGGGCTGTCTCTGCGAGGCTGTGAATTAAAAAGAGAGCGAATTTCCGTTTTGCACCGGCTTTATAGTTCGAAGCGCAGATAACTCTGGTGTCGCGTTACAACGCCACCTGTCGGTGAATAAGCGACACCTAATGGCCAGCCGGTGCAGTTATGGATGAAAGGAGGAGGTAACTGCTACATGGCCAGTTACAAACCTAAAAGGATCAAGAAATCCACATCTAATCATGAATACCACTATTATTAAAACATTCATTATAAATGGGCCAGAATAATGCCCAAAATATTAAGGTATATATACGTATTCCCATTAAGCAGAATATTCATGTACAATTTAAAGAGTTTATGTAGCAACCACAAATATTGTAAGTGATTGCCTTTAAATGGCATGCAACGAATTTATACGCCACATTTTTTGTTGTTGCTGGGAGAGTATAAAAAAATGGTCGCCTCCCTTTCTCCTGAGTGGTTCTCTTCTTGTCCGCCACAACACCCCTCTTGTTCTGAAAATTCCCCTAATTTTCTTGGACGTTAAAGAACTTTCATTTTTAGTTGGACTTCTTAAAGCCGCAGACTCAATTAGTTTTGCAAAACTGTTCTGTATTGTTATTTAATTTAACAATATTAATACATGTTTCCCTTTATCTCTGTCTTCTGTGTCTTCAATCTTTCTTTCAGCATTTTCCGACTTCGGCAAGCGAAACTGAACCGTTCTCTTGCTAAAACTCTGTTAAAAAAAAATCACTGATCAAAATCCCCTATTTACTTTTCTCCCCATGAGAACAGATTCAGAGATTAGGTCGGTTGTTAATGTGGGACAAAAATAAAAATTTCCTCAGTCTAGACGAATTTCTCCTTCAGTAACCGACGACAGAATAAATGAAGTGTGATACAATTCAACAAACTTTTTTTCATTTTTTTTCCAAATAACATCTTTGTTTTCTTTATATATACAGTATTTTTTTTTCAGGCTAAAAAATATAATTTAATTTCTTGCCCCTCATAGTAATGCTGTGTCTGATCTCTATATATAAAATATCTGTGTGTGTGTCCGTCTTAACTTTGTGTCTTATGTTCACCAAACCGCTAGACAGAATTGCTTGAAAATTCACATGCAAACACTGACATCTCAGTTAAGGTCATAGGCTATATAAGAAATATATCACTTCAACACTGGGGGTTACTGCCCCCCTTCCACTGAAAACTGAAAATTTCAGCAAATTTTGATAATATTAAGAGTGTCCCCGGGGCACAACTTGTCCACTGAAAACTGTTTTCCCTTTTATTCAAATGAAATATATATATATATATATATATATATATATATATATATATATATAATAAGGAGAACACCTGTCTGTGCATGTCTGTCTCTGAAAACGAAGACATACTAGGAAGTGTACTTTCAATATAATTGTATTCACATATAATGGAAGTATTTTTACGTCTTTGGCTGCCCCTTAAAGAAGCTAATGACAATTTTCAAACATGTTACACAATTAAATTAATCTATTTATTAGCGTTAGTTTAAGAGTATTAACATATATCTGAATAGCTCGGTGAGTAAGATATCTAGCTGACAGCATCAAGGTTGCAGTTCAAGTAAACTCTCTCTTCCATGATGTTGCATATGATGCTATTCCAACACTCTAACCTGGGTAAGACAGTGTAGCTCTGCTAGTATAGTATATTTAGTTACTCCTCTTCAGGAGTTAGGCACAAGGCCAGTTTTATCTTACTCCCACAAGTAAGATGTGACCACAGGTCGGGTCGAGTAAGTGGGGTTTGAAAAGCCAGCGCCCGAGAAAGTGAGCACTCTGGCCATTAAAAATTGCCTGGCAGCCCCGTCGGATTCCCCAGTAGGGGCGCCTCAGGCAGTAAGCTTACTCCTCCCCAAAGAGGGGAGGCAAAGCCTGGGAGGGTGGACCTCCTAGAACTGCACAGGACAAACCCACAGACAGGTGGAATCAAGCCCCGAAGGACAAGACGACACCTCTCTATAGGGTGCAGTATCCATCGGAACAGATACTACACTTACTTCCTAGCGTGCCAGGTAAGTAGTATATATTACCGAATAAATTGGTTTTGATACAATGACGTCATAAGAATTCTTGTAAATGACTCGCAAAATTGCTTTGATTTCTTCCTCTCATCACACGGAATTTTTGCTTACACAAAAACATTTCCGTCCAAATCCAACAAATAGTGCCAATTTAAAAGAAAAAACTTAGGGAAAAAACTTTATTGTTTGTTAAATTGTGAATGTTTTATATGAATAGTTATAAATGTTTTATATGAATAGTTATAAATGTTTTATATAAATAGTTATAAATTTTCTATATGAATAGTAATACATTTTTTTATATGAATAGTAATACATTTTTTTTATATAAATAATTATGAATTTTTTATGAATAATTATAAATTTTTATATGAATAGTTATGAATTTTTTTATACGAATAATTATAATTTTTTTATATGAATAATTATAAAATTTTATATGAATAATTATAAATTTTTTATATGAATAATTATAAAATTTTATACGAATAATTATGAATTTTTTTTATATGAATAATTATAAAATTTTATATGAATAATTATAAATTTTTTATATGAATAATTATAAATGTTTTATATGAATAATTATAATTTTTTTTATATGAATAATTATAAAATTTTATATGAATAATTATAAAATTTTATACGAATAATTATAATTTTTTTATATGAATAATTATAAAATTTTATATGAATAATTATAAATTTTTTATATGAATAATTATAAATTTTTTATATGAATAATTATAAATTTTTTATATGAATAATTATAAAATTTTATATGAATAATTATAAAATTTTATATGAATAATTATAAATTTTTTATATGAATAATTATGAATTTTCTATATAAAAAAATACTTTGTATAATTTGGATTATTCGGAATACTGTTCTCATCTTGAATCTTATTCTTACAACCTTTCAGCCGATGTAATCTCCGACTTTCTTTCAGAAACTATACCTATTTGGTAATTTTATAGAACCACACCAACCGTAGTTTCCTCCTAAAATAATTTGAGATTCTACTTTTTTTGGAAAATTACATGTAAACAGCCTTAAAAAATATCCGCAAAGAAAAAAAAATTATTTTAGATTTTAAGTGGGGATCACTTTCCCATATTATTTTAACATAAATTCAGCACCCACTTCTTGGCCACTTAGCCGAACCCACGATAATAGTAAACCAGTAAAATAGCTTACTATTACGACGGCCACGAGTTAGCGAAGAATTGCGAGAAAAAAATGGGGGGATATTTTTCTCCTCCCATTTTGTTTTAGGGTATCTTTTACAATAATCAACACAGTGTTGCGGGACCGACTGTTGGGGTTGATCGGCCTCACAACTAAGAAAGGAGACACAGGCAAGAATATGTTAAACAGTAATGGCAAAGAAGAGAGGACAAACACAGGTGAACAGTTCAAAAATGAGTATGTTTATTTGGTAACAACAAAAAGTGATGGGAATTGGGATGACATCACTGGAACAGGAGATACTGGAAAGACGGGAGTGGCGTCTCTGGTGACAGCAAACTGGACGACAGGAGTGGTGTCGTTGGAGAGAAAAGGCTGAGTAGCTGTCGTGTGATGTTGACAAGGTACCCTTGCTGTTGCTGGTAAGGAAAAAAAAAGGAAAGAATCTTGCAGTAGTTGTCTGCGTAGCCCTGATAAGGGCTGTTCGTGAGCCCTGATAAGGGCTGTTTAAAAAAAAAGGAAAACAATATTGCAGTAGTTGTGTGTGTAGCCCTGATAAGAGCTGTTGGTTAGCCCTGATAAGGGTTGTTTGAAAAAGGGAAAAGAGTTGGAGCCGTATAATGTTTTACTGCTAAAAGGGCCTGGAAATTCCTTAAGTTGCAGTGACGTGTTGGCCAAGATGTCAGTGAGGGTCGAGTTAGATCGTTGAGCCTCCGCTATCAGGTCCTGGCTAAGTGAGTCGTCTTCCAAAGCATTAACTTTTAATCGGGACAGGACATCGGCAACAGTGTTATCTGTTCTTCGGACATATCGGATATCAGACGTGAATTGCGAGATATAATCCAAGTGTCTTATCTCACGAGCCGTATATTTGTCCGAGTTGTTGGACAGCAAACTTGTTAGAGGTTTGTGGTTGGTCAGTATTGTGAAATCCCGACCTTCCAGTAGGTGACGAAAATGTTTTATGGCCAGGTACATGGCCAAAAGTTCGTTGGAAAAGGTGCTGTATCTGGACTGGACTGGTGACAGTTTAGCGGAGAAAAAGGCAATGGGCCAGCGTTGGTCATTGAAATCTTGTTCTACCACAGCACCAACTCCAGGGTTCGAGGCATCCGTTGTCAAGTAGGTCCGAGTTCGGACGTCCTCGTCCAGATGGACTAATTTAGTGAAATTAGCTAGGGAGGTTTTTGCTGTCTGGAAAACCTCCTCTTGGTAGCCCTCCAGGGAGATTGGTTTGTTTTTTCTTTTAATAAGACTGGTCAGAGGGGCGAGTAAGGTTGAGCATCCTGGGATGAATCTTCTGTAAAAATTTTCCATCCCTAAGAAACGTCGCAGTTGTTTGATGGACGTGGGTACGGGAAAATCCTGTATGGCTCTGATTTTTACAGGAAGTGGGGTGATTCCATAGGCGTCTGTGTGGTGTCCGAGAAAATCTAGGTGTTGAGTGTTAAACTCGCATTTGTCAAGATTGACCCGGAGGCCGTAATGGGCTAGACGTTGGAACACTTCCTCCAGGTGTTGCTCATGGGTACTCGCATCCTGACTGCCCACTAGGATGTCGTCCATGTATGCATAGATGTATGGCAGGCCTCGCAGAACCTCATCCATCAACCTCTGAAATGTTTGAGGTGTGTTGCGGAGTCCGAAAGACAGTTTTAGGAATTCGTACAGTCCAAAGGGAGTTGTGACTGCAACTGGGACTTAGAGAAAATGTGTGCCCCTTGTAAACCTGAGGCAAAGTCATGGATGTGTGGAACAGGGTACCGGTCGAGCACCGTAGATGCATTAGTTTCCAGTAGTCCACGCAGGTCCTCAATTCCCCATCAGGCTTTGGTACCAGATGTAGTGGCGAGGCATACGGGCTGTCAGATGGACTTATGGTGTTGTCCGCTAACATCTCCTCAAAAGCCTTCTTGGCATAAACCAATTTATGTGGAGGGAGTCGCCGGGGTCTGAAAAATGCTGGCTGCCCAGTGGTTTTGATGTGGTGCTGGGTTTGGTGTTCCCCTGCGTCAGTAGACTTTATAGGCTGAGTAATGTCCTTGTATTGACGTAGGATCTCCAGATAGTGTGGGTTGTGTTGAGTTGCGACACTAATTCTAGTTGTGTTCAGCCGCGTTGGGATGCAAGTGACTCTGACTGTTGTTACGTTGTCGGTCACGGTTTTTTTCTTCATGTGGACAACCAGGTTGTAGTGTGTCAAGAAGTCGGCGCCGAGTAACAGTGTTTTTACTTCTGCCACAGTGAATGTCCACTGGAAGTCGCATCTCAGATTTATGTTGAGGTTCAGCTCTTGTGGAACCGTTGGTCACTCGGAGTTGGAGTGTGGAGGGAGTCAGGGTGGATCTGTTGCTGGGTGGGATCACGCTGATGGCTGCACCCAGGTGATTAGCAATAAACTAACCACTTCTCAAATGGTTGGGAGGGTGTTTTATTTATCTTCCTCCCACAAGGTAAGATGTGACACAAGGTCGGGAAAGTGGGATTTGAAAAGCCAGCGCCCGAGAAGGTGAGCACTCTGGCCTACAAAAAATGCCTGGGCAGCCTCGGGCAGTAAGCAATAAACTTACTCCTCCCCAAAGAGGGGAGGTAAAGCCTGGAAGTGTGCACCTCCTAGAACTGCACAGGACCATACAACCCCCAATAGACCGGCGTAAATCCAGACCCAAAAGCCCGGAAAATTTGTTTTATTTATCTACCTCCCACAAGGTAAGATGTGACGCAAGGTCGAGAAAGTGGGATTAGATAAGCCAGAGCTCGAGGTGAGTATTCTGGCCATTTAAAAATTGCCTGGGCAGCCCCGTCGGCATTCCCGGTAGGGCGCCTCAGGCAGTAAGCAATAAACTTACTCCTCCCCAAAGAGGGGAGGCGAAGCCTGGGAGGGTGCACCTCCAAGAACTGCACAGGACCAGACAACCCCCAATAGACCGGCGTAAATCCAGACCCAAAGGCCAGGACAATACCAGTCTATTAGGTGGGTTAAAAAGCCCGGAAAATTTGTTTTTTTTTAGTCAAAAACGGGAGATTTCATGGAATTTATGCTAAGTCACCGTTGTCGGTCTTGTGGAAAGGATTACTTTCGACAAATAGTTTTCGGAGAGATCTCTCGCCGTTCAACATAGTTGAAAGGTGCCTTGAATATATAAGTAAGGTTATTTGCATAGTCGGCGAATCGCATTTGTATTCCTTAAAGAAAAAAAGGGAAAATATAAGCTGGCCAGTTTTTTTCGCAAAGTCATTGCACAAAAAATGGCGACTACAGCTGCTGATTTTCTCCAAAAAAAAAAAAAATTAATTTGGCCTTTTTTTTCCTAAAAGTGTAGCTTCAGTTTTCAATTTGGCCTTTTTTGGCTTTTTCCCCCGAAAAAATTGGCCTCAAACATTTATTGTAGTCTGGCAACCCTTTTGGTCATTTTTTTTTTTTACCAAAGTAAAACGTGGATAAAACGTTTATTTATAAGAGATTTTTCTAGATTTTTTTTCTTTATTTTCTTCCAAGTAACCAAAATATACCATTATTTCATTTAAAATAAATCTGAAGACTGAAGCTGTGCTCGTAAGAAAAGTAAGTAAAAAAATAGTTTCTACATGTTTTTAGCGTTTTTGAAATATTTTAAAAGTTTTTAATTTATGCATTTGTGTATATTTCTTTAAATATTTTCCATCGTGGTCGATTTTTTTTTCTACACGTGTTCGCTAATTTCACATTTAAAAAACATGCAATAAAAAGGATAAAATATTAAGATTGGCGAAACAATTTATATTTGGGGGGGGGAGGGGCATTTTAAAAAAACTATATAAGATAATAATAATAAAGCATTTTTCTTTGTAGATATTTCTTAAGGTGCTTTTATGTAATTTGCCCCCAAAAGTAGAATCATAATATTTTATGGGGGGGGGGGGGGGGGAACTACGCTGGGTGTTTTTCTAAGTGGCCAAGAAGTGGGTGCTCAATTTACGTTAAAATTATATAGATAAGTGATCCCCCCTCTAAAATCTAAAAATATTAAGAATCTAAAAATTTTGTTTCTTTTGCGGATACCTTTTTAAAGGCTGTTTACACGTAATTTGCCCCAAAAAGTAGAATTTAATTATTATTATTATTTTTTTTTTTTGTAGGACAAAACTACGATGGGTGTGGTTCTATAAATTTACCAAACAGAAAAATAATGAAATGAATAAAATAATTATTATTTTATTTATCTTAATGTTTTCCTGCAAGAAATCGATTCTTTTTTAAAATCGTCCATTTTATTTTCTACCTTTTTTTTTTAGTTATTTTAAGTTTTCTGCGAAGCTGCATATCCGGCGCCATCTTGCATTTTTTTTTAAATACATCCTTAAAGCAGCGAAGTTATTCGAAAATAGATTATCAAAAAAGGTAAGTATTTCCTGAATTTGTTGCTTTACGATTTTCTAAAAGAAAAGTAAAATACAAAAAAGAAAAACAAGGAAAAACCCCGAAAATTTTCGCATATGGTACGTGTGTGTTTAAATTGTAAGGTGATGTCATATCATGAGATGAAATAGTAAATTTGTAACGAAAGAATTATACGTAATTTCCTTGAGCAGTTTGTATTTCTGAGATGTTATTGCCGTTACGTATTATTCAAAACATTTTTTAATAATATCATGATTCATGTATTTTTGTTTGTTTTTAGATTGAAAGAAATACTTAACAGGCAAACAAAACAAAAAGGGGTGAAGAAAACAAGGATGCTTCTTAACGTTCACGACATGTTCGGCCTCTCTTAAAAAAAAACCCAAATAGCTAAAGAAATGTATAAACTTTATGTACTTACGTGGTAGCTGAACAGAAGACTGTGCACCAAAAATTGCGCAAATTCATCCGGTATTTATTGAATCAAAAAATTAAAAAAACAATTTTATCTATCGATCGCCATTTTGAGTTTTCCCGAAAACAAAATTTGAGTTATCTATCTTGCCTAATAAGTAAATATTAGGTACGTGCAAAATCAATGGCCAATCCCCAAAATGTAAAAACGTTTTGACCCTCCCTTCACTTAAAAAATCACCAAAATTCAGGAAATGAACCAATTTTAATGACATTTTCAGTATTTATTAATTAACGATCATGTAATATAATGAAACCATTTTTTAAATCTTAGCGAAAATGTATTAGTCTTAAAAACAAAATACACCTATACTCAAGTTATATTTTTATATATTAATAAAAAAAAATGAATGGATTTTTTAAAATTAATTTATGAAAATAAAGCACTGTAGATGTTTAAAATATATATATTTTTTAATTATTTCGTATATATTACGAAAAAGGCCCGTAAATTTCGTGTTAATAAAATCACTATGACTAAAAAAAAATTAATTTCTTGAATTGGCGATGTTATCATTGAATGAAGCATTGTTTAATCAATATTTTCACAAAAAAATAATATAATTGCAAAAAACATTTCATGTGATTTTAATGATAAGAGTATCTGGGAAAATATAAAATGCGATTTAATTATATTTCTATTTCGCACATTAACGTGTCATCATCAGCGTAAGAAATGTTTTTATAATTTTGAAAATAAACAAAAAAATGAAAATTTTGAGAAGCAGGATCATAACGAAAAAAAGAATTTAAAACATTGGATAATTTCTATTAACAATTGCCTTGGAGAGCTCTGGTAGCCTTGTTCTGTAATAAACAGGCGGGATAGATAACCAACCACCACTCACTCCCTCCACAGCGTCCTCAAAATTTTATTTTTAGAGATTCAACAATTTCGTTAATTTCACAATTCAACGTTAGTAATTTGGAAAGATAAAACTTATGTTTGTATTTGTTTTGTCATTTTTTTCATTTATGAATATTATTTAAAAAGTTTAAAACAATTATCATAAATAGAATTCAAATATGACATTTTTTTTCAAAATTGAATTATACTTATTTATTAATACATCATTTTTAATGTTTAACTTGTTTTTCAATGAATATTGTCAGTGTAGTCATTGACTTTAATTTACTTTTTCACACTTAAAATAAACAAAATACTCTTTTAGCTTTATTTTAAAAGAATTAATGTAATTTATGGTTACGACACATGTAAGAAATTCTTACATGTGTCGTAATAATAAATTAGTTATTTATTCTTTAAGAATTAATGTAATTTAAAATTACATTAATTCTTAAAGAATAAATCGAGTAATATAATTGTTCAAGATTTTAATCAATCATCATGTAAAAATAATAAATAAAATTGACGCAGTTCGTAACGTAAAAATAAAAAAATAACTATTACTGTAGTTTGAGCCTTCCATACTTTGAGATTTTGTAGCCGTATTTTCTGTTTACATTTACAAGACAGATTCCGGACATGTTTTAGCTAACTTTCACTTTGATAATAAAGCAATTTTTAGTAAAAATAAGAGGTACATTCTTTTGTAATTCACTCTCTTAAGACTTCAATTTAATAATTGGTCCCCCGATTTCTAAAATCGGGAGACCTATGTTTTGAGGCATTTCCGTCTGTCCGTCCGGATTTTTCTCCGCAACCATCCATTGAATTTCTCTGAAATTTTGCATGAAGTTGTAACTTTTGTCAGGTTAGAAAGTGACATTCTCCGATTTTTGAAAAAAATCTGGTTAGCCCTCCTAGGGGGTCAAAAGGCCCTAAAATGGCAAAAAATAACATTTTTTGCCCCATAACTTTTCATCCATCCATTCAATTTCTCTGAAACTTGGCCAAAATGTGGAGGCAATTGTTCCTAATAGAAAATAAGTATCGCTGACCTTGAAAAAATCTGGTTCGTGCCCCCAGGGGGTCAAAAGCCCCCAAAATGGCAAAAATGACCCTTTTCTTCTATAAACGTTTGATCCATCGATTCAATTTTTCTGAAACTTGGCCAAAATGTAGAGGCAATTGTTCTGGATATAAAATGAGCATCCTTGACCTCAGAAAAATTCTGGTCGTGCCCCCAGGGGGTACAATGGGGGTAAAAAATGCCCCAAATTGCCCAAATTTATTGCATTTTACACTCGCCACATCGAGTCACATACAGAGGGGGACCACGCATGCGCGGCTTGTTATCTTTGAAACAGTTCCAAAAACTGATATTTACCTTTCCAGCGAATTTTAAAGATTTTATGTAATCTGCAGTTTTACATGATTTTCTGCTTTTTTGATAAGTTTTAATTCTAAATGTTTTTAACACGTAAATATACATTTGTTTTCTTTTAGATATTAACTTTATGCTTTCATCTTTGAAAAACAATCAAAAGTTAAACGAAAACTACTTTAAAAAATTAAGAAAATACACTTTTAAGAAATATAGTCAGGACAAGTGACGGCCATGTTTGCACATACCTCATTAAAAAAGTGTATTTTTTAGATCAGTAAGTATAATTTGAGTTATCTCCCTTGCCTAATAAGTAAGTATAACTGTCTACAGATACGTAAGATCGTTTTTTTTTCTTATAATTTAATAAATACTGGATGAATTTGCATATTTTTTCTATACAATCTTATTTTGCAGCTAATACATGAATACATAACAAAGTTTATTCATTTCTTTAAATATTTTCATGTTGTCGTGAAAGTAAAGAAGCATCAAAACAACAAATACACTACAAGTAAATGTTACCAAAGGCAAGGTAAATTTTTCTTCTACCTACGTGGATAAGTTTAGTTGTGTTTTAACTTATTGTAAAGAGTTTTTTAGTTCAAAACAAACCTAAGCTAAGTTAGAACGAAAAAGAAAATGGCCGTGCTTGCCACCCATAAACCCTGCACGAGGACACTTGATAATCGCTCAACGATAGAAAATTAAGCAAAATACTGGTAGAAATACATCCAATAATGTAATGATCAAAGAAACTATATTTTTATACCTGTATTTTGCTTTAGTTTCGGTTTTTGAGCGATTATCGACACTACATGTGTATGTGTGATGTCAGACTTTTTTGTTTTAACTTAACAGTTGACACCTTGTTTTGTTTTGAACTAAAAAAAACGCTTTAAAATGATTTAAAATACAACAACAAAACTTATTAAGGTAGAAGAGTAACTTATCTTGCTTTTGGTAACATTTATTTGTTGTATGCTTGCTTGTTTTTTCACGCCTTTTTTGTTTTGTTGTCTTTTGTTAAAAATGCCTGACTAACATAACTATTAACGACATAAAAGATTTTTAAAGAAATATTTGAGCAAGACAATTTATTTTGGTTTACCTACTCATGTGTGAAACATTTACGATAAAAACAATTTAATATTTAATTAACAAATAAGCATGTAAAGTTACCGTTAATATCGGTCTTTAGTATTTAGTCATCTGTCGGCCAAGTTTTCCTTCCAGAGGTAGGGTTACGATGTTGACAAAATGCTAAAGGCCAATATTAACGCTAACTTCAAATGCTTATATGTTATATGAAATTGTTTTAACACATGTATAAGTAAACAAAAATAAATTGTTTAGGACTAATGTCTGAATTATATTTCCTTTAAAAGCATTTATCTCGTAACGTTTGTTACTTTACATAATATTAATTGATATGGTATTTTGTTCATGCAATATTTACCAGTTTCGGTAAATGTTAAGATCGCCAGCCTAAACAGTTTCTTAAAAAAAATCGAATAAAATGTGTGTATTGGCGATAAAATGTGTATATATATATATATATATATATATATATTAAAGATTATGACATGATGAACGTTTTGCATTTAAAATCAAATTAGTATTATGTACTTATGAGGAGAAAAACGTTTTAACATTTTTTTTA
Organism: Sepiola atlantica; assembly: GCA_963556195.1. NCBI lineage: Eukaryota > Metazoa > Mollusca > Cephalopoda > Sepiida > Sepiolidae > Sepiola > Sepiola atlantica. The sequence goes on along the minus strand of OY744525.1, from coordinate 117,061,623 downwards.
TCTTTAATGATACAGAAAAAAGCATGGCTCTATGAACAATATTGTTCCATTAAGACACCATTTTGTAAAAATCTTGATTATTCTAGCATACTTACACACTTCAAACGTTTTTTTTTCTTTAGATTACAGGCTTAATACTAAATAGATTTTGCTCGAAATTGTTTCTCATATTAAAAACATAAAATAAAACCATTTTTATTGCTTATACACAATTTTCTATCGCCTTCTGCTTAGGCCGACAATCTCAATATTTACCCCAGTTTGTCAATTTAATGTCCATTCTGCTTTCTCAAATTTGTGTTTGTTTTTTGAATAAAAAAATTTCTGTTTTCATTTTGTAATTGTAAAAAAAAATAATAACAAGGTACTTCTACACAATACAAACACAACTAAACCAACTCTTAGAGAAGCAGATTTCCAGAACCAGCCGGAAACAAACAAAGCATTTAACGATTCAAATTAATATAAGTATAAAAATGTTTACAAACGTTTGTAGATGTTGGATGAAACGAAACAAGTATATAGAAAATACAACTTCATAAAATTCTTGGAAGAAATACTTATACTTAAAACAGCATTCTCCTGGACTGTGTTGAGCCAGCTCCATACATCTTTGCTACTGCGTCTCAGTAAGGCCGACCCAGCCTTACTATTTAAGTCAATGATTGGGTGATGTCTAGCTACTCATTGTTCCAGTGACAAACTCAGTAGGTTTCATTCCTGGCAACCTTTAACCATCATTAAGGTTTTTCTTTTTCAACCACATCACTTTTTCCAACTCTGTAAGAGAGCTGAGGCAATTGCTTCATAGTTGACAGTAAAGACTGGTCTCTTGTGTGAATGAATTATTGGGGGCAGTTAAATTTGCGGTTGAATCATACTGTATTTTTTTAAAGGAAGTGATGGAATAGGATATTCAGTATATGACACAGGCAGTGGGATTGAATGTTTCCAATCGCCTAATGTCTTTAATTTTCATTGTCTAGAACTTACTGCCATAAAGAAATACTGTTCGCACAAATACTTGGTAGATACATACTAAGACTTTTGAGAATAAGAAAAATATGTTTCAAGTTAGTTACTTCTCCAAATATCTGGTGAAGATCTGAGTTAATGTGCACCATCCTAGTATGTATCTACCAAGGGGAGTTTGAATTACCTACAATACACTATACTCGAGTGTCTTCGGCCTCTGTACAAGGGTTTGTCAGGACAAGCTGACATGAGGATACTTCACTCGTCAAGTGAATCCTGACCAAAAATTCAAAATAGCAGTATTCGTATCAGCATGGATATACACTTGCTTATACGAGGAATAGTGCACTTTCTCCTAGTGATGCTACATCAATAACAACGCTTAGCTTGATACTCCACCAGACTAGATGAATTATTGTCCTGAAATTAATGTTATTAACTTCTTTACTAACTCAACATTTGAGAAATAAACAAGAACTTTACTAGAATATTTGAATATCTATGTATCTCATATAGAGATTAAGTAGTTGCTTAGGAAGAGGCCCCTTGATTTCTGAGAACTTCGACTGAAGTAAAATGAAACAAAACAGAAAGAAACCGTTTTCATGTTAAATGTGTGAATCTTCATTTTCAACAAAAGGCACGCTGCAAGCCCATATGCGAATGCATACAGGAAAGAAGCCATTTTCATGTAAATAATGTAAATCTACATTTTCTCATCAATCTGCTTTAACATATCACATTAAAATACACATAGGAGTTTGAATTACCTACTGGAGAGTTATAATTACTTACTAGACACTATCCTCAAGTGTCTTCGGTCTTTCTGTACTAGGGTTTGTCAGTATCACCTGACATGAGGATACTTCTTCCTAAAAGTAAACCCTGACCAAATATTCAAAATAACATAGTATTCAAAGCCCAAATAAGATCCCCTTGACACGGCTGTACACTGGCTAATAAGAAGAATTGTGCATCCTCTCTGAGTCAGGTTACCTCAACTAACAGCACTTAGCTGGATACTCCACCAGACTAGATAGATTCTTGAATCTGGTAAGACCAGGAAACCACTATAAATATATACTAAAACATAAGTAAAGAAAATTAATGTCCTTTACTTCTTTACTAACTGAAGGTTTGACAGGTAATGAGAACGTTATGGGAATATCTATTTATCTCATATAGATATCAAGTATTAGTCCCAGGGAGGGGCCCCTTGATTTCTGAGAACTTCAATTGAAGTAAAATGAAACCAAAACGAGAAAAAACATTTTCTTATGAACAGTGTGGAACTGAATTTCCTGATAAATCAGTTCTGACAAACCCTATGCCAGTACATACAGGAGAGAAACCGTTGTCCTGAAGAGAAGATAGTGCTGCATTTACTCATGGACCCCTTTCAAAAACCCACATAGCTACAGCAGTGAAGTGTGTGAATCTGTATTTACTTTGAAAGGTAGTCAACAAACCCATATGTGAATACAGGAGAGAAACCAATTTCCTATAAAGAATATGGAGCTACATTTTCTCATCAATCAGATTTTACATATAACATGAAAATACATACAGGAGAAGAAGGAAAATGACACCATCCAACATGTTAGGATGAGAGAGAAAATTGGCAGATAGTATGTACGCCGTGTGAGAAAGATCTGCAAAACAGCTTACAAATAAAAAATAAAATAACTGCCATTAACCAACTTGCCATGCCAGTAATTACGTACAGCTTTGGCATCATTGATTAGCCTCAACAAACCATCAACAGGCTAAATGTAAAGACACGAAAAATGTTAAGCCTCTATAGGGTCATCTATAGAAATCAGTGTCTGACAAGACTGTACTTGCCCAGAAGAGAGAGAGGATTGGGTCTATCAGAGATAAACCACCAGCATAGAGCCACTATTGTCAGCATTAGCCAGTACCTAAGAAGCTCCTTAAACCCCAGCCTAGCAATGATACATGAACATGAAGAGTCAAGAGCCAGCAAAACAAACTCCATCACAAAGTTGGCCAAGCATTTTGGACATGGCTGTCATATAGATGAGGCAGAAACACCAAACAATCCTGCCACAGAGATAACCCAAAACAGTCGGAAGAGATACACCAAGACTTTTAAGAACAGGTGCATTGATGAGTGGTCAGGACAGAAATGTGCCACATACTTCCTCGAAGAACTATCCAAAGACTATATTGATAAGGAAGGGTCCTTGGACTGGCTAAAAAGGGGAGCCCTCCACTACGACGAGGGGAAACTTATAATGGCCGCACAAGACCAGGGCCTGATGACAAATGTGTTTAAAAAGATGGCTGGTCTAAGTCAGGACAACAAGTGATGGTTTTGCCAGACTGAAGTGAAGAGTGTGAGCCACCTGATATCGAGTTGCAAAATTATGTTGGCAGATGGCTCCTATACAGCACGACATAATGGAGTGTGCAGGTACCTCCACTGGACCATCTGAAAGAAACTGAATATCAGGTGTAGCAGCAGGCCCTGAGAACATCTACCTGAGAGAACTGTGGGGAATGAGACATACACCATCCATTATAACCATGAAATCCTCACAGATACCTATTTGGAAAACACAGCTGTCAAACCTGACATTGTAATATGGAACAAAGGAGAGAGAGTGCAACTTTGTTTGAGGTCAGTGTCCCTAATGATGGGGGCCTAAACAGAGCTGAAAGGGAGAAAATAACAAAATATCATGGTCTAATGTATGATATGAAAAGAAACTGGAACCACAAAGAGATCTCCATCATTCCAGTTATCATAGGAGCCACTTGACTCATGAAGAAGAACTTGAAAATGTATTTAGCAAGTATACCTGGTTAACCAAGTGCAAGAGAAATCCAAACAACTGCACTCAAGGGAAAAGCCAGAATCCTGAAAAGAGCTCTCGATTGAATTTGTAAATAGCGGGTGATTGTATGGCATTTGGAAGAATGCCCCGTCCTCAGCAAATGAATGAAAAGAAAAAGAAAAAAAAGAGAAGAGGAGAACTTGAGTGCCTACCAGACACCACTCTGTTTTCATACAGAATTTTCAGAGATCCTGACATGAAGATGCTTCTTATTTGAAGTAAACTGACCAAATATGGAAATGATAAAAAATATGAATACAAACAAACATAAATGCTGGCAGGCCGGCACCCAGGATGAAAAGGGTCCATCTACCGTTCATACACCAGGTGGGAAGATGTAAGCAATGGTGTGACCCTTCCTCTTTCTGGAAATGGTGCTCCAGCCATGACAGAGGCCAACCAGGGTCAGTCATCAGGCCTTGAAATAAAAGGTCATGGCCCCCTATCTCCATCATATGCAGCAACAATAAAAAAGGAACATAACAGATTGTTGCCCCAAAGAACGTGCTATTGTTTTGCTACCACTACTCAAAGTTTGAAAAGTGAAGCAAAACATCCAATGAAATACTGAAAAATAAAAAAAAAATACACAGGTTACCTGCTTACAATCGCTTGTTTTCCAGTTGGGCATATATATATAACAAAAGATGAGAGCACCCTCATAAAAAATGCAGTTATAAGAGAGGCGGAAGAAGAAACTAGACAGACAAAAGTCTAGATGGGAGAGGGAAGAAAAGTGGACACTGTTATGGGCTGTCAAATATGCTCAGGCAAAATATACCAAACAAAAAAAGAGAACAGACACCTGGAGTGAAATATTCTCCCACCTCTGTTTAGACAAGAAAAATGTTCCACTCCAAAAAATAACTTGCCAAAGATATAACAGCATAAGGCTTAGCGAGACTATATGGCATCAGAAATAGCAGCCCTCATAAAAACAAACAAATGTCCACTTCAAAGCCTCATCAAAATTCCCACATTTCCAATAATCAAGATCTACTAAAGATGTATTAACAACATAAACATCACTCTCCAAAGACTTGTTTCTCTCACATAATTCAGTACGGTAACATATGCTGCATGGCTCTACTTTCTCAGGAAAACATTCCCTCAATTCCAAAAGTAATGTGAGTCCAGAGCACAAGACACAACACCACCATGGAAACTGAAGCTCCAGAAAAAAAACTTAAACTTTGCAGAAAGTAAGTGTCCCAGATTAAACAATTCCTTGCTGCCCCTACAATGTGGTAGCCGCTGAGGAACACCATCTGCAGGCTCAGTTTTAAATACAAGAAAAACATAGAAGAAATTGAAAACGTTGTGAGAGAACTTGAAGGCAGGATTCAAGCACTTGCCAAAAGAATGCAAGAAAAGGATAGCAGGCACAGGGCGAAAGTTGAGCACAGACAGTTCAAAACACAAGACCATTCTACTGAAATTTGATGGGAGAGAAAATTATGGTGGAATAGACATCGGAAGAGAAGGAGCTAGAAAACTGTTTGAGAATGAGGGATCATGCAATAAAAAGGCCAAGTGGATCTTAGATACAGCTCGAAGTAATGAAAGCAAGCTGGAAATGCCATGGCCAGAGATAACGCCTGGAATAATAAAACGAAAGTTAGATTAATTTCAGAATCACAAAAAACCTGGCATAGACAATATACCCAATTTTAGTCTGAAGAAACTAACAGCACTTCATAGCCATTATAGTAGCTGCTTCACCAGACTTTTGAGGGGGGAGGAGGCCACAACAGCATGGCTAGTAAAAGGTGATATGACCCTCATACTTAAAAGGAGTGAGACACAAAACCCTACTAAATACAGACCAATCTGCTGCCTTACTACAACCTACAAACTCTTCACTGGTTTGGTTGCAGACAGCATCTATGGACACCTCTCTTCTGGAGCATACCTGGAAAAAGAATAAGCAGGGTGCAGGAGGAAGTGTTTAGGCACCAAGGACCAGTTGTTGATCAATAGGACTATAGGAAGAGGCAGAGAAACGTAAGCATAGTGTAATCAATTACCAAAAATCATGATAGTGTGCTGCCTTGAACTATATAAGATCCATCCAGTCATCAAGAAAACCATGGTAGTACATATAAATGTGGCACACAACCATGGCATCAAGCCACACTAATGAAACAATAACAACTGCAGACGTCAAGATCCGAAGAGGAATCTTCCAAGAAGATAGCTTATCTCCTCTACACTTTTGCCTGGTGATTGAGCCGCTAAGTAAATTACTAAACAAAAGATGGAGTGCCTACAATCTGAGCCAGGGTCGCCAACAAGACCCCCCCCAAAAACGGTCAACCACCTGCTCTTCATGGATGACCTCAAGCTGTATACTAGTTCAGATGCTGACTTAGGCCGACTCTTGCATGTTTGTCCATACCTTCTCCAAAGATATTGGAATAATGTTCGACCTGGACAAATGGGGCATATTCTCCCTCAGAGCTGGAAAAAAGATCAAACAGAAAACATACAGCTTGATGAAGATACTGACATCAAAGACCTTGAAGAACAGGAACAATACAAATACCTTGGCATAGAAGAAAACGATTCAATTCCACATGCCAAGATGAGAGAAAAAATAGGCAGAGAATATATAGGCTGTATTAGAAAAAATTGCAAAACAGCTTACAAACAAAAACAAAGTAACTGCCATTAACCAATTAGCTATGCAAGTGATAACATACAGCTTTGGAATTATTGATTGGCCACAAAAAGACATTAATAGACTAGACACTAAAGCGAGAAAAATGTTGACACTGTACAGAGTAATGTACAAAAATCAGTGTCTACCAAGGCTGTATCTGTCAAGAGGAGCAGGAGGTATGGGTCTCTCAGAAATTGACCATCAACATTGAGCCACTATTGTGAGCACCAGCAAATATCTGATGAGCTCCCATAAAGCAGAGCTTATGGTACGCCAACACCAAGAAACCAGAGCAAGCAAAACGACCTCTATCACAAAACTGGCCAAACATTTTGGACAGGACTGTCTTACAAATGAGGAAGAAAAGGACAACAAACCTGCCACAGAAATAGTCTAGAAGAGCCTTCTATTGCAGACAACTGGAAGAATGGGCCAACCTACAACATGCTAAGTATTTCATAGATGAACTATCTAAGAAATATATAGATAAGGAAGGCTCTTTAGACTGGCTGAAAAAAGGATCGCTTCACTATGATCAGGAAAGAATGATAATGACTGCCCAAGATCAAGGCTTAATGACCAATGCCTTTAAAAAGATGAATGCTCTAAGAAACAATAACAAGTGAATGTTCTGCCACACAGAAATGGAGAGTGTGAGACACCTGACATACAGTTGTAAGGTTCTGCTGGAGGATGGCTACTATACAATGTAACAACAGAGTGTGAAAATATCTTCACTGGACCATATGTAAAAAAATAAAAATCCTGTGTAACAGTAAGTCCTAGGAGCCTATACCAGAAAGAACAGTTGGAAATAAGTTACTCCATCCACTATGACTATGCAATCCCTACAGCTACATATCTAGAAAACAGAGCTGTTAAACCTGACATAGTGATATGGGGCGAAAGGGAGAAAGTAGCAACCCTTGTTGAAGTTAGTGTCCCTAATGATGCTGGCTTAAACAGAAAACAAAGGGAAAGATTATGAAATACCAAGGTCTTATGTGCGACATGAAAAGAAACTAAAATCTTTGGAAAATCTTAATCATCCCAGTAATTAGCAACAGGACTAATGAAAAAGAATTTTAAAACCACCTGGTGAATATACCCGGTGAACCAAGTGCAAAAGAGATGCAAATAATTGCACTAAAAGTAATGGTTAGAAGCTTAAAAAGATCTCTCGGCTGGAGTGTCTGAAATAGCGGGTGAATGTCTGGCATCCCCTATCCTTAGCAAAAACAAAAATGTAAGAAAATAAAAAAAGGGAAAAAATGTTTATGTGTGGAATGTGTGGTCTTTTATCATAGATTACATTTGAAAATCCATATGCAAATTCATACAAGGGAGAATGCTTCCAAGACACTCTCCTCACATGTCTACAGTCTCTGTACAGGAGTTTGTCAGCATGATAATACTTAAGCCTACAAGTAAACCTGATGAAATATTCGGAATTACAGTATTACAAGCCCAAATGAGATGACTTTGGTATGGCTACACTGGCTACTATGAGGAATGGTCCACCTTCTCCAAAACTGTTGCCTGTAGTAACAGCACTAAGCTGGATATTTCACCAGACCAGATGAATTCTTGTCCTGGAATCCGGTAAGACCAATAGACGACATAAAATGTATACTATAAAATAGTAAACTGGTCAATTGGGGAGAGGAGAATCAATGTTCTTCACTTCTTTATTAACTCAACTTCAGAGAAATAAAGGAGAAGTACAGGGTGTTTCAAAAGTCTTGGGAACATAACGATTTTTAATAACTCAAAAACTATTAGGAGTTGAAAAATGAAATTGGTACCGTTGGAAAGGTTAAAGTTTCAAGTTTTGTGGGGAATCTTCAAAGTTGCTCAATATGAGCACCATTCGTCACACGGCAGACATCTAGTCGATAGTCCATTTCCTGCCAAACGCGTTCCAGCATCTTGACGTCAATGGTTCCCACAACTGCCGTTACTCGAGCCTTTAGTTCGTCAATATCTCTTGGAAGGGGCGGCACATAGACTTGTTGCTTGACAAAGCCCCAAAGGAAAAAGTCACACGGGGTAAGATCTGGAGACCTAGGAGGCCAGGGCATGAGAACGTCATCACCTCGCCCAGATCTCCCAATCCATCTACCAGGCAGCCTTGTGTTAAGAAACTGCCTTACTCTAAGACTCCAGTGTGGTGGTGCACCATCTTGTTGAAAAATGAAGTCATCAGATTCTGCTTGTTCCAACTGAGCCATTAACCAGTCTTCCAGCATGTTGAGATAGGATTCACCAGTGATAGTTGCCTCTTCAAAGAGAACGATCCATAGACACCTTTCTTGGAAATTGCACAAAACACGTTCACTTTTGGTGAATCTCGCTCGTGCTCAAGAAGTTCATGAGGATTCTCAGTACCCCATATGCGAGTGTTATGCTTGTTAACTTTGCCATTCAGATGGAAGGTCGCCTCATCGCTAAAAACAAGCCGGTCATCAAAGCCGTTATCTTCCAACTTCTCTTGCATTGCAATGCAAAAGTCATGGCGAAGTGGCTTATCAGTGTCCTTCAACTTTTGGACCAACTTGAGCTTGTAAGGTACCATTTGCAGTCGTTTCCTTAAGACACGCCAGACAGTTGCTGGAGCAAGCTGAAGTTCCCTGCTGGCTCTTCTCACTGATTTACGGGGGCTCCGCTGAAAGGCTGTCCGAACTTGCTCAACTGCATCTTCTGAAGTTGAAGGGCGACCTGTTCGCTTACTTGGGCACAAACACCCATCTTTCACAAATTTAGCATGCCATCTGACAATGGATTTCCTTTCAGGGGCTTCTTTTTTAAATTTCCTGCGAAATGCACGCTGAACACATGTCCACGATTCAGTCTTTGCAAATTGGAGGACGCAAAATGCCTTGTCTTGTTTAGAGAACGCCATTACTGCACCTGGAAAGATAACACGAAAATCATTAGTATGACCAAAAACTTGATTAAGCAAGCTTTAAAATGGCACCAGTTTCATTTTTCTACCTGGAATAGTTCATGAGATATACGCATTTGTAATGTTCCCAAGACTTTTGAAACACCCTGTATAATGGAACACTCGGATATATGTGTATCTCATATAGAAATCAAGTGTAAGCCCTAGGCAAGGGCCCCTTGATTTCTGAGAACTTCCACCGCAGTAAAATAAAAAAAAAGTGAGAAAACATATTCCTGTGAAATGTATGACACTGCATTTTCAACAAAAGGTGTTCTGAAGTGCTGGCATCGGACATTAAGGATGCGACACAGGAAGTGGGGATTGAAAGTTACCAATCGCCTAACGTCTTAAATTTTCATTGGTCAGAACTCACTGCCATAAAGAAAGATTGTTAGCACCAGCGCTTGGTAGATACTTACTTTGATGGCGCAGATTATTGCAGATCTTGAAGATATTAGGAGAAGTAACTAACTTAGTGCTATATGATGGTGGATGCTGGAGTTGCCCTAAACTTGAATTTTGATGATCGTAAAACGGTTTCTGAAGGTTCTAGCCGACATGTTTGAATATTGTACCTCAAAACAAAACTAAGATTTCTTTGGTTCTAAAATCGTCTTGTAAAAGTAATTATTATAATGATGACATGCACAGAAAGGTTTGCATTAATTTTTAAGAGGTTTGCTGTCAAAATAAATAATTAAAGCCTGTATTTTAACAGTTCATTTCTTAAATAAGAGAATGACTCAGTCTCAAAGTTGACAATTTCCTTATTGAAATAATTGACTGAGAAAAATAATAATCCATCATGAACGAGAATGAATTGCTTATTTAGAAATAAAAATACAAAGTAAAACCTGTAAACCAAAGTATGAAAGTTAAAGAAATGCTGATACCAATACTAAAATTCGTATACTGCCCAACTCTAGTACATAGTATCGTATAGAATTGAAAATATCTTTGGCTTAAAATATTTTTATAAATGCAAATTTTAAGTTCTTGAATACTGAGTAAGAATATTGTAAAATAAATATTTTGTTATTTTATAAGAATAATAAAATATATTTTAGGTTTATGAAAGTATATTAGTTTTATTTATAATAAAATAATTTTTGTATATATCTTAATATACTGTCTTTTTTAACGATCTAATTAATCTAGAAATGAAGAAATTGCGATTAAACACTCAAATTATGAAGAAAAATCATGAGTCACTATTTTTATATGCTGATATATACTATTCTTGTATAATTATAAGATCTCTTTGGTTCCACAATCGTCCAGAAATAATGACATTCACACAATAATAATAATTAATAATAAGCCGCGCATGTGTGGTCCCCCTCTGTATGTGACTAGATGTGGCGAGTGTAAAATGCAATAAATTTGGGCAATTTGGGGCATTTTTGCCCCCCTGGGGGCGCGAACCAGAATTTTTCTTAGGTCAAGAATGCTCATTTTATATCCAGAAAAATTGAATGGATGGATCAAACGTTATGGGAGAAAAGGGTCATTTTTTGCCATTTTGGGGGCTTTTGACCCCCTGGGTGCACGAACCAGATTTTTCCAAGGTTAGCGATACTTATTTTCTATTAGGAACAATTGCCTCCACATTTTGGCCAAGTTTCAGAGAAATTGAATGGATAGATGAAAAGTTATGGGGCAAAAAATGTTATTTTTTGCCATTTCTGGGCCTTTTGACCCCCTGCAGGACTAACCAGATTTTTTTCATGAATCGGAGGATGTCACTTTCTAACCTGACCAAAGTTACAACTTCATGCAAAATTTCAGAGAAATTCAATGGATGTTTGCAGAGAAAAATCCGGACGGACGGACATGCCTCAAAACATAAACGTTTACATTAATCATATTCAATTCATAACGAAATAAAAAAATGTGACAGAAAAATACAAAACATAAAAAATATTTCAGAGTTGCATAAGAATAACAAATAATTTTTACTTTACTAATTAGGCTATAGTTTTCTGCATGATTTTACTATATGTATTAATATAATTTCTTCTTTATTTACAGGTTCAAATTAATCTGAAAATGATCAATTTTCAAAGTAAACAATCAAATGAAAAGAACTCATGTCAATATTGTAGAAATATCTCAAGAATAACCCTTTTTTTGTAGAATGTGTTGGTCAACTTTTTCTGAATACAGAATCTGAAAATCCCATCTCTCAACAGGATGAAAAGCATGTTTTTGTTGAATTAATTTTTACAGAGGTTTGATTAAAAAGAAAATATCAATAATATATCAGTGACAAAATTTTGATGACAGATGAGAGGTTCAACATTTTAAAAATAACATAAGATCTATACAGTATGAAAATGTTATCTAATGTGTGTTGATATTCAATGAAATTAATATCTTTTTATTGAAAATACAACTTCAGAAATAATTTGAAGAAGCATTTTTCTTAAAAAGTTTGTGTTATCAAATTACCACAATTCCATGAGTGGATGTAAGCACTTATGATAGATTTTTTTTGAACTAATAGACAAAAATACTGTTTCATAAAATATGGAAGATCATACAAAAGATGAATCCTTTTTTTGTGAAGTGTGTAAATGTTCCTTTCCCAATAAAGCCAAGTTAACAAGGCATATGAAAATACACACAGTTACAGGAAAGAAACAATTCATTTGTGAAGTGTGTAAATTGGCATTTTCTCATAAATGCAATCTGAGAATGCACATGCGGAGCCATACGGGAGAGAAACTATTTTCCTGTGAGCAGTGTGGTACTTCATTTTCGGATAAAACAATTTTGAAAAGTCATATGCGAATTCATATAAAGAGGAAAACGTTTACTTGTGAAGAGTGTGGTGCTGTATTTTCTCTGAAATTCAATCTGAAAACCCACATCCGCACACATACAGGAGAGAAACCATTTGCCTGTCAATTGTGTGAATCAGCATTTTCACATAAAGACACTCTACAATCCCACTTGCGAATGCATACAGGACTGAAACCATATTCATGTGAATTATGTCCAGCTACATTTTCTCATCAATCAAGTAAGATATATCACATGAAAATACATGCAGGAGAGAAACCGTTTTCCTGTGAAGTATGTGGGGCTGCATTTTTAAAGAAAGGCTATCTGCAATCTCATGTACGAATGCATACAGGAGAGAAACCATATTTATGTAAAGAGTGTGGATGTACATTTTCTCATAAATCTGGTTACACATATCATATGAAAACACATTCAGGAGTGAAACCATTTTCTTGTGAAATATGTGGATATGCATCTGTCACTAAATCTAATTTAACTACTCATATGCAAACGCATTCAGGGGATAAACCTTTTTCCTGTGGAACGTGTGGTGCTACATTTTCTAAAGGATTCACATTAAAAATACACATGCGAAACCATACAGGGGAGACACCATATTCATGTGAAGTGTGTGGATCTGCATTTTCTGCGAAATCCAGTTTAAAATATCACATGAAAATACATACAAAAGAAAAATCATTTACATGTGGAGTGTGTGGATCTACATTTTCTGAGAAATCTGGTTTAATAACTCACATGAAAATACACAAAAGAAAGATACCGATTTAATATAACATGAGAAAAAAGCAACAACATTTCTGTGAATCTGCAGTCTTTTCAAAAACGCATTCTACAAACCCATGTGCAATTACATACTATTTTCCTGTGAATTAGGATATATATTTTCTCAGAAATTCAGTTTTACATCTTGCATGGAAATAAATTTAAAAACAAACTTTTCTTGAGGATTATGTCGATGATCATTTTTCAAGAAACAAATATTGACAGCACATGCGTGAACACACATGGAATATAAAACATTTTTCTTTGAACTGTGTGAGATTTACTTTTCTAATTAATCCTGTTTGATAAGAGCATGCAAAAAATGATTTTTCTATCATGTATATATACTATTTTTTTGTAAAGTGTGGGTATATATTTTCTCAGAAATTCAGTTTTACATCTCACATGAAAATAATATTGACAGCACACAAGTGACACACATGGAATATAAAAGTTGCTATGGTATCTCTGTACAAAAAGTAAATGTATAAAAAAATGCATAAAATAAAGTGAATGAAAAATATTTTTTTCTCATTTTTAATGAATGAAAAAAGATTTTAAATAATTAATGTAAAAAATGCATGAAAAATAATGAATGAAAAAAAAAGAATGAAAATATGAATAATAAATAATGAATGAAAAAAGATTAAAAATAATTAATGTATGAAATGCATGAAAAAGTAAATGAATGAAAATATGAATAATAAATAATTAATGTATAAAATGCATGAAAAAAGATTTAAAATAATTAATGGAAAAAATGCATAAAAAATAATGAATGAAAATATGAATAATAAATAATGAATAAAACAAGATTAAACATAATTAATGTAAAAAATGCATGAAAAATAATGAATGAAAAATTAAATGAATGAAAATATGAATAGTAAATAATGAATGAAAAAAGATAAAAAATAATTAATGTAAAAAATGCATAAAAAATAACATGAATGAAAAATAAAATGAATGAAAATATGAATAATAAATAATGAATGAAAAAAAGATAAAAAATAATTAATGTAAAAAATGCATGAAACAAAATGAATGAAAATATGAATAATAAATAATGAATGAAAAAAGATTAAAATTAAAAATAATGAATGAAAAAAGTAAATGAAAAACTAATGAAAATAAGTGAATGAAAAACTTGCATAAAAAAATTGAAGGGAAAAATGAATTTAAAAGTGACTGAAAATTGAATGGAGAGAAAAGAAAGATAAAAATGAAGGCAAAAATAAACAGCCGGCCTAAAATCTAATGTACGATTTTTTCTTTTGATTAACAACAGTTTGCAATTTCTGATGTCAGGGCGGTCATGACTAAGTGGATATCATCTATTTAACCATTAAACAAATGAGTGAAAAGAAATTATTAGCTAAAAAAAGCAGGCCTAAAATATAATGTAAGATTTTTCTTTTGATTAACATCAGTTTGTAATTTTTGCTGTCAGGTAGGGCGGCCAGTACCAAGTGGATATCTTCTATTTTACCATTAAACAAATATGAAATATGTACTAAGAGTATGCATATCGCATATATTGTTTTTTGACTGAAGCAGTTTGAAATAAAAATGCAAATTTATTGCCTGTTTAGTTATGTGTTAATTTATGTAGAACCCCTGTCACATAAAAGAACTCATTATGTTTACTTTATGCTCATAAAACAAACACATTAATTTACTAATGCATACCTGTTGTATGAAAGAACCCATATGCTTCATTTTTACCCTTAAACCAAAATCATGTTTATTAATGTAGAGCCCCTCTTATATAAAATAATTTGTATTAATGTGTCTACATCGTATAAAAGAACCCATATGATTCATTTGTGCCTCTGAACGAAAATCATGTTCATTTATGTTGTGCACCTTCATTTTAAAGAACTCATATTATGTGTTCTCCTAAAACTAATGTGCCCTTGTTGTATCCAAGAATCTACCTTGTCTTCCAAAACCGTCACCAAAAAGAAGAAATTATAATAATATAATTGACCCAATTTACTAACGGGTAGTGGCGGGCAGCATCTACTAACATAGTATACCAAAAATCAAGTATGTTATTTCCCCCAGCAACGCACTCTTTAAATGTACCTAATCTATCCAGGATATTGAGCACTTGTGATTAACTAGCTTATGGCACTTACCAGATATTATAATGTATTGTTACTATCATATGTTCTGGGCAACACCATGTACTTTGTATATTATACAACAAAGGAACCAAAAACATTATTATATTGTTATTTCCCCCAGCAACGCACCCTTTAAATGTACCTAATCTTTCCAGGATATTGAGTACTTGTGATTAACTAGCTTATGGCGCTTATCAGATATTATAATGTATTGTTACTATCATATGTTCCGGGCAACACCATGTACTTTGTATATTATACAATAAAGGAACCAAAAACAAAGAAGTTCCTTCTCCCGGGCAATGCTATGCTTTAACACACCTGCTCTGTCTAGGATATTGATCATGTTTTGATTACTATATACCACTTCCCATATGAAATGCTGTAATGTTACTATATACCACTTCCCATATGAAATGCTGTAATGTTACTATATACCACTTCCCATATGAAATGCTGTAATGTTACTATATACCACTTCTTATATGAAATACTGTAATGTTACTATTATAACTCTGGGCCAACACCAAATAGATTTTCTTGTAAAAAATAGTTTAAAAAATAATGATGTTATTTTTACGGGCAATGCAGCCTTTAAACATACCTGCTCTATGCAGGATATTGAGCACTTTGTATTGAATAACTTATAC
>OY744525.1:117013329-117038329 GCA_963556195.1 Sepiola atlantica | reverse complement strand
ACCCCTTCACTTTTTGACCCCCCCCCCACTTTACGGTCATCAATAATGAAGTTATATATGCATGTTTTTAACCGGGCCCTCCCACTTTTTAGGAGAGCCCCCCCCCACACTTTTATAACTGTCCCGCCGGTCCTGAGTATAAATGTCTACAGATACGTAAGATCGTTTTCTTTCTTTCTTTTTCTTATAATTTAATAAATACTGGATGAATTTGCGTTTTTTTTTTCTGTACAATATTATTTTCAGCTAACACGTAAACACGTAAAGTTTATACATTTCTTTAAATATTTTGATGTGGTCGTGAAAGTAAAGAAGCACCCAAACCATAAATTTACTACAAATAACTGTTATTAAAGGCAAGATAAGTTATTCTTTTACCTACCTGGATAAGTTTATTTGTGGTTTACCTTATTGTAAAGAGTTTTTTTTTTGTTCAAAACAAACCTAAGTTAAGTTGTAAAAATAGAGGATGTGTTACCCCCTATCTTATTTTAACAGACGAAACGAATAAACGAAATAACTAACGAAACCTTTTTACAACAACGAAAGGTGCTTATTCGTATATAAGGTTACCTATACCATTTGGTATAGGTGGAAGAAACTTAGGACAGTGTCTGAAAGAAGAAGAAAATAAGCTCTTAGTTTAAATATCTTCAGGCGAAGATAGCAGGCGCCGCGACCGTCCAGTGGACAAGAAGGTAGGAGAGAGGCTGAGGCGATCCTACTAGGCTGGTTCCAGGGTACCGTCTGATCATCGTCTGCAATATCCTAAGAGAGCTCAAGTAGTCCCTTAGGGAACTAATGATATCAATGCGCCCTCAGCTCACAGGGACATTGATACGCATTACAAAGTAAATCTAATTTATGACTGCTACAAAGTTAGAATGAAAAAGAAAATGGCCATGGCCGCCGCCCATAAGCCCTGCACGAGAACGTTTGATAATCGCTCAAAAATAAAAAATTAAACAAAATACTGGTAGAAATACATCCAATAATGCAATGATCAAACGAACTGTATATTTCTTTTACCTGTATTTTGCTTAATTTTCGTTTTTTGAGCGATTATCGACACTACACTTGTACATGTAATGTCAGACTTTTCTTTTCGTTGTAACTTAACAGAGTTGACATCTTGTTTTGTTTTGAACAAAAAAACGCTTTAAAATGAGTTAAAATACAACAAAAAAACTTATCCAGGTAGGTAGAAGAGTAACTTATCTTGCTTTTGGTAACATTTATTTGTTGTATGCTTACCTGCTTTTTCACTTTTTTGTTGTCGTTTTGTTGTCTCTTGTAAAAATGCTTGTCAAACGTTACTATTGGCGACATAAAAGGTTTTTAAAGAAATATAGTTTTAAAAATCTGAACAAAACAATTTATGTTGGTTTATCTACTCACGTGTGACGCATTTGCAATAAAACAATTTAATATTTAATAAAAATATAAGCATGTGAAGTTAGGGTTAATATAGGACTTTAGTATTTATTTAGGTACGTGCAAATTCAATGGCCGATCCCCAAAATGTAAAAACAGTTTGACCCTCCTTTCACTTAAAAATTCACCAAAATTCAGGAAATCAACCAATTTTAAAGAAGTGTTCAGTATTTATTAAGTAACGTTCACGTAATATAATGAAACCATTGTTTTTTATAAATCTTTGTGAAAATGTATTATTTTTTTAAAACAAAATACACATTTACTAAAGTTATATTTTTATGTATTAATAAAAAAAAATGCATGAATTAGAAATTTTTTTATGAAAATAAAGCACTGTAGATGTTTGAAATAGAAATTTAAAAAAACATTTCGTATATATTACGAAAAAGGCCCGTAAATTCTGTGTTAATAAAATCACTATAACTCGAAGAAATATTAATTTCTTGAATTGGCAATGTTATCATTGAATAAAGCATTGTTTAATCAATATTTTCACAAAAAAATATCATTGCCAAAAATATTTGATGTGATTTTAATGATAAGAGTTTCTGGGAAAATATAAAATGCGACATAATTATATTTCCTTTTCACACATGAATGTGTCATCATCAGCTTAAGAATTTTTTTTATAATCTTGAAAATAAACAAAAAAAATGAACAATTTTAGAATCAGAATCCTAACGAAAAAAAGAATTTAAAATTTGGATAATTTCTACTAACAATTGACTTGGAGAGGTATGGTAGCCCTGTTCTGTAATAAACAGGCGGGATTAGCTCACCAACCACCATTCACTCACTCCACCCCGTCCTCAAGACTTTATTTTCAGAGATTCAACAGTTTCGTTAATTTCACAATTCATCGTCAATTATTTGGAAAGATAAAACATAAGTTTGTATTTATTTTGTCATTTTTTCAATAATAAATATTATTTAAAAGGTTTAAAACAATTATTAATAATTAAATAGAATTCAAATGTGACATTTTCTTTCAAAATTGAATTCTATTTATTTATTAATTAATAATTTTTAAAGTTTAAACTTTTTTCAATGAATATTGTAAGTTTAGTAATTGACTTTTATTTACTTTTTCACACTTAAAATAAAAAAATACTTTTAGCTTTATTTTAAAAGAATTAATGTAATTTATCGTTACAACACATGTAAGAAATTCTTACATTTTTCGTAACAATAAATTAGTTATATTTATTCTTTAAGAATTTTAATTTTTAATTTAAAATTACATTAATTCTTAAAGAATAAATCGAGTAATGTAATTGTTAAAGATTTTAATCAATCATCATGTAAAAATAATTAATAAAATTGATGCAGTTCGTAACGTACAAATTAAAATTTAAAAAAAAACTATAACTGCTGTTTGGGCCTTCCACACTTAGAGATTTTGTAGCCGTATTTTCTGTTTACAATTACAACACAGCAAAAAAGTGTCCGGAACCTAACTTTCACTTTTTTTTTTGGGGGGGGGGGGGATAATTAAGCATTTTTTAGTAAAAAAAAAAGAGGTACATTCTTTTGTAATTCACTCTCTTGATACTTTAATTTAATAATAATATTTGAAACAGTTCCAGAAAACTGATATTTATCTTTCCAGCAAATAGTAAACATGTTTTATTGAATCTGCAGATTTAACGTATTTTTCACTTTTTTAATAACATTTTCCATTCTAAATTTCTTTTCACACGTAATTGTACATTTGTTTCCTTTTAGATATTAACTTAATACTTTTATCTTTCAAACACAATCAAAAGTTAAACGAAAACTACTTTAAAATATTAAGAAAAGACACTTTTAAGAACGATAGTCAGTACAGGTGGCGGCCATTTTTGCACACCTACTATTTAGTATTTAGTCATCCATCGGCAAAGTTTTCCTTCTAGAAGTAGGGTTACGATGATGACAAAATGCTAAAGGCCAATATTAACGCTAACTTCAAATGCTCATATTTTATACAAAATTGTTATTCACACATGAATAAGTCAACCAAAATAAATTGTTTGGGACCAATTTCCCAACAACTATATTTCCTTTAAAAGAATCTACCTCGTAACATTTTTCACTTAACATAATATGGTATTTTGTTCATGCAATATTTACCAGTTTCGGTAAATGTTGAGATCGCTGGCCTAAACAGTTTCTTTTAAAATTTGAATAAAATTAGTGTATTAACGATATATATATATATATATATAGCACTAGATGAAGTGAAAAAATAAAATAAGGTGCGAATCAAATTTTATTAGAATTCAATGTTCAAGCAAAGTACTTTTAAGTCCTTAACTCATGAGTTTTCAAAGAAAATCTTCTCCTCAGAGGACCATTACCGCAATGACATTACTGCAGGTAATAAAATTAAACTTTGAAAATATATAAAAAATATATATAAAAATACATAAAAGTATATAAAACATCAAATATATCGGCCCAAAACATACTTTTTTGTTAAACTTATACAGTTCATCCAAGTCATAAAGTTTAAAACAGCTTCAAGAAAGATATCAAAAAGGTTGATTGAAAAACAATCCAGGTGGTGAATGGTAGTCCAAAAACGAAAAAGTTATTCAGGCTGGAAATTTGTTTTCTATCGATGCAGTAGATGACAGTGAAAAGTGTATCCAAGGTGTATGCAAATTAATAGAACGATAGAAAAAAACAAATCATATGAAAAGAAAACTCACTTGGTGTTGAATATATTAATGTCAAAATTCAGGGTCCTTATGAGCTGATAAGAGTTGTGCAAACCATAACTTCCTGGTTAGATGAAGCTCCGCTAAGGCCAATTCGAATAAAATTAAACTGACCTGATGTATTCAGCGATTTTTTTTTCTTCCGGGTCTGATAAAGTTACTCCAGTGTAAAAAAATTATATTCGAAGGTAATCAAGCTCCCGCAGGCCCTGTAGACAGCGTAACGAATCCAAAAGAAAAAAGAAACCCTTCTCCTCGGTAGGACAGCCACGCAAAAGTAGTTGAATGTCTACTGATTAAAACAGCCTGTACAAACGGATGTTAAATGTCTGCGTTACCAAGGAAAGTGCCAACATATAGTGACTGAATTGTAAAATCAGTTATATGCACACCGGATGTTAAATGTATGGGTCAAATCAGTTATGGTTAAAACGGATATTAAAAGTCTGGGTCACAGAGACGGATGTGTAAATTTAGGTCAAAGCCTCCAGACACCCTCTACTCCAAACTTACTATTTGATCGTCTGCTTTAAGTATATAAACCAAATTCACACATCTAGCACTATCAAGTAATTTAGAAGATTTATGAAATTAATAATTAAGAAGTTCTTAAAACGTTTAAAATTTAAAAAATAAAAAAAATTAGATTTTTACAACTTAAACAAATTTAAAGAGATATTTAGGAATTTTCAATGTCTAAACATTTTAGGCAGGGAAGATTTAACAAACACACCCTCCAAAGCTGGATACTCCGAAGCTGATCCCGACACTTATTCAATCAGCTACAGTGGGTTTGGTGGTGGGCTAAATTGTGCATACTTGAATTTCCTATTTTATTCTTTCACTTTATCTAGTGCTATTAAGGCTCTATCCAGTATATTGAGCTTCAGATTTATCCGAATGTTCACTAATTAAAGATATCTTTTGTTGTATTAACCTTATATATATATATATATATATATATATATATATATATAATAATATTAATTTTAAATAAATAATATTAAATTATTTTTACCTACATATGCTAGCATTCTGAGCTTTCACTCTCATCAGTGCTGAGATGATAATCTCGGACAGTCACATGGTTCAGACCGCTGCCACAGAATCACCCTGGACTCCGTAAGCAAGCTCTGTAACTATTCAAGATTATGACATGATAAACGTTGTGCACTTAAAATCAATTTACTATTTTGTAGTTATAAGGGAAAAAGACGTTTACCCACTTTTTTCGTCTTTGGGATACAAAAAAAGCATGGCTTTAAGGATACAAAAAAGCATGGCTTTATGAGCAGTACGGTTCTAGTAAGACATCATTTTGTAAAAATCTCAATTATTCTAGCATATTTACATATTTCAAATGTGCTTTTATTTTCAGATTTCATGCTTAATACTAAATAGATTTTTACTCGAAATTGTTTCTCATATTAAAAAAAAAAAAAATTTATTGTTTGAACGCAATTTTCTATGGCGTTCTGTTTAGGCCGGCAATCTCAACATTTACTTTGTTAATGTAATGTCCATTCTTCTTCCTCAAATTTGTGTTTGTTTTTTAATTAAAAAAATTACTGTTTTCATTTTTTAATTGTATACAAAATAATAACAATGTACTTCTACATAATACAAACCAAACTAAACCGACTCTTACGGAAACAGATTTCCAGAATCAGCCGGAAACAGACAAATCATTTTACGAGTCGGAAGCCTTGAAGTAACTTTCTGGCAGACGACAATTACAAACAATGTTAAACCTAAAATAAATAATAAACACAGTCTATTCAGTTCCTTGAAGGAGTAATTGAATTCTGCCAAGAAAAATACCTTATAGCAAAAAGAAATAGCAAGAAATGCAGACATATGAAGGAAAAAATGTACAGAGGACAATAGTCTTTTTTAACCCTTACCTAACCCCAAACAAAAACTAACCCTAACCCTATGTACTAATTAGCTGTTTGCTAATGACCGAGACGTTTTCAAACAGCAACAACACAAAAATGGAAAAGTTGTTTCATTGTTTACCTTCATTCGAAATAAATTCTTATTCATAAAAAAATACATTTAGGTGAGTTTAAGTTTAACTGTTTGCCGACGGCTCGGTTTGACTTAGCTGATTTGATTTGAGAACATGTGTTCTGTGTCAATTTCAGCTTTAAGTTTGTAGTCCTAGGGGGATAATGTAGTATCTGTTGTTTTGTTATGAGACTATTCTCCCAGGCATTACTCAAATATTCCTTATGCATGGAGATGTTAAGTTCTTACATGCTGATTGAGGATAGTTATAAACAACACAACCATTGCACAACAATTGTAGTTTCATATCTCTTAATATGAAGTCTTCTTTACTTACAGATAACAGTTAATCTTAAAATGGTGAATTTTCAAGCTCAACAATTAAATGAAGAGAAACCATGCCTCATCATCCTTGTTGCTGTAAATATAAGGACATACTGAAAGAAGTGTAACCCTTTGCATGTAAGAAAATTTTCATCAACCTTTTCAGAATATTTCAACTGAAAATTTCATATGTTAAAACATAGAAGATAAGATGTATATTTTTGTTAAGTTCCTGTAAAATCATGTAATACATTTTAAAAAGATTAAAAAATTTTCTAAATAACATAAAAATGTTCACAAAAGTTTGTAGATGTTAAATGAAACAAAACAAGTATATAGAAAATACAACTTCATAAAATTCTTGGGAGAAGTACTTGTACTTAAAACAGCATTCTCCTGGAGTGGGTTGAGCCAGCTCCATTCATCTTCGCTACTGCGTCTCAGTAAGGCCGACCTAGCCTGACGATTTAAGTCAATTATTGGATGATGTCTAGCTACTCATTGTTCCATTCTTGGCCTTTTGGCTAAGATCAAAGTGTAGTATCTGTTCCGATGGATACTGCACCATACTGGTGTTGTTTTGGCCTTCGGGTCTTGATTTACGCCGGGCAATGGGTCTGTCCTGTGCAGTTCTGGGAGGTCCACCTTCCCAGGCTTCGCCTTCCCTCTTTGGGGAGGAGTAAGTTTATTGCTTACTGCCTAAGGCGCCCCTACCGGGGAATGCCGACGGGGCTGCCTAGGCAATTTTTAAACCCTACTTTCCCGACCCGACCTTGGGTCATATCTTACTTGTGGGAGTAAGATAAAAACTGGCATTGTGCCTAACTCCTGGAGAGGAGTAAATCAATACTCATTGTTCCATTGACAAACTCAGTAGGTTTCATTCCTGGCCACCTTTAACCATCATTAAGCAGGTTTTTCTTTTTCAACTACACCACTTTTTCCAACTGTAAGAGAGCTGAAGCAATATCTTCATAGTTGATAGTTGACAGCCAATTCTGACCTCTTGTGTGGATGACTTATCGGGGGTAGTTAATTTTTCAGTGTATACATACTGTGTTCTTTGATAGGAAAGGCAGTTCTGGCATAGGATATTCAGGATATGACACAGTACTGATTGAATGTTTCCAATCGCCTAATGTTTTTAATTTTCATCGCCATAAAGAAAGATCGTGTGCACAAGCACTTGGTAGATACTTGACCAAGAAAGATATACTACAACATAGTTAACTGGTCAATTGGAGAAAGGAAAATTTATTATGTTCTTAATGTCTTTACTAATTCAACGTTTGAGAAATAAAGGAGAACTTTACTAGAATATTTGAATATCTATGTATCTCATATGGAGATTAAGTGCTAGCCCCAGAAAGGGGCCCCTTGATTTCTGAGAACTTCGACTGAAGTAAAAGAGATCCAACAAAAGAGAACAGAGACCTGGAGGGAAACCGTTTTCATGTTAAATGTGTGAATCTGCATTTTCAACAAAAAGCACTCTCCAAGCCTATATGCGAATACAGGAGAGGCCATTTTCGTGTAAAGAATGTGGAGCTACATTTTCTCATCAATCTGCTTCAACATATCACATTAAAATACACATAGGAGTTTGAATTACCTACTGGAGAGTTTGAATTACTTACTAGACACTATCCTCGAGTGTATTCGGTCTTTCTGTACAATGGTTTGTCAGTATCACCTGACATAAGGATACTTCCCCCTAAAAATAAACCCTGACCAAATATTCAAAGTAAGATTCTGAGAACTTCAACTGAAGTAAAATGAAACAAAAACGAGGGAAACCATTTTCTTGTGAACAGTGTGGAACTGAATTTTCTGATAAATCAGTTCTGACAAACCCTATGCCAGTGGAGAAACCGTTGTCCTGTAGAGATGATAGTGCTGCATTTACTCATGGACCCCTTTCAAAAACCCACATAGCTACAGCAGATAAACCATTTTTCTGTGAAGTGTGTGAATCTGTATTTACTTTGAAAGGTAGTCAACAAACCCATATGTGAATACAGGAGAGAAACCAATTTCCTATAAAAATGTGGAACTACATTTTCTCATCAATCAGATTTAACATATAACATGAAAATAGTATACCTGGTGAACCAAGTGCAAGAGAAATCCAAACAACTGCACTCAAGGGAACAGCCAGAATCCTGAAAAGAGCTCTCGGTTGGAGTCTGTAAATAGCGGGTGATCGTATGGCATTTGGAAGAATACCATGTCCCCAGCAAATGAAAGAAAATGAAAATAAAAATAAAAAAAGAGAGAAGAGGAGGACTTATATGCCTACTAGACACCACCCTCGGTTGTCTTCGGTCTCTCTATACAGGGTTTTTTCAGAGATTCAAACATGAGGATGCTTCTTATTTGGAGTAAACCCTGACCAAATATTTAAAAAATGGTGTGCTGTCTCCTCAAGCCATCTAGCATTGGATGGCTTGAGGCGACAGCGCACCATTTTTTAAATATTTGGTCAGGGTTTACCCCCTCTATAATTGGAGGTCAGCTTCGAATAATAAATTAGAAGCCATTGACAATGAGGAAATGAATAATAAAAAATATGAATAAAAACAAAAATAAATACTGGCAGGCCGTCACCCATGATGAAAAGGGCCCATCAACCCATTCATACACCAGGCAGGAAGATGTAAGCAATGTGTAGAACTTCCTGCCTCTGGAAATGGTGCTCCAGCCATGACAGAGGTCAACCAGGGTCAGTACTCAGGTCTTGAAACAAAAGGTCCTGGCCACCTATCTCCATCAAATACAGCAACAACAAAAAAGAAAGATAAAAGGCTTAAAAGCCCAACCATGGAATGTTGCACAAAAGGTGCTATTGTTTTGCTTTCACTACTCAAAGTTTGAAAAGTGGAGCAAAACATCTAATGAAATCCTGTCCGAAAAGATCAAATAATCTACCCTCCCTGAAGAAAAAAAGAATACACCGGTTGCCCACTTACGATCGCTACCTTCATATTAGGGAAGAAGCTAGGCGGAGACAAGAGTCTAGATTGGAGAGGGAAGAAAAGTGGACATTGTTATATGCTATGAAATATGCTCAGGCAAAATATACCAAACAACAAAAGAGAACAAAGACCTGGAGGGAAATATTCTTCCACTTCTGTCCAGGCAAGGGAAATGTTCTACCCAAAAAAATAACTTTCCAAAGATATAACAGCATGAGTCTGTTCAATGAAGCTGAGCTTGACTATATGCCATCAGAAATAGCAGCCCACATAAGAACCAACAAATGTCCACTTGAAAAGCCTGTCAAAATTCCCACATTTCCAATCATCGTCCAAAACAACACACCACAGGTGCAGCTTGAACCTAGGTCTTTCCTCGCCGCTCTCACCAAGACCACTGTTAATACCTAAACCTCCACCATCACCTCAGAAATTATCAGAACCAGATGATGAAAAATTGGCCTTGGAAGAAGAACTTGGTAATACAATTGAGGAGGTCCAGAGGATGAGGCTGGAGAAGAGACCTCAACTGCCAAAGGCCCAAGCCTCAAGAGCTATTAAAGACGTATTAACAACATAAACATCGCTTTCCAACGACTTCTTCCATCCAACATATCTCTCACATAGTTGAATATGGTAACATATGCTGCAGGGCTCTACATTCTCCGGAAAACACTCCCTCAATTCCAAAAGCAATGTGACTCCAGAGCAAAAGACACAACACCGCCATGGAAACGGAAGCTCCAGAAAAAACTGAACCTTTGCTGAAAGTAAGTGTCCCAGATTAAACAATTCCTTGCTGCCCCTACAGTGAGGAACACCATCTGCAGACTCAGTTTTAAATACAAGAAAAACATAGAAGAAATTGAAAACGTTGTGAGGGAACTTGAAGGCAAGATTCCAGCACTTGCAAAATAATTTAAAAAAAGGATAGCAGGCACAGGGCGAAAAACAGTTCAAAAACAACCCAAGAACTATTCTACTGAAATTTGATGGGAGAGAAAATCATGGTGGAAAAGACATTGGTAGAGAAGGAACTAGAAGACTACTGGAAGCCTCTTTTTGAGAATGATGGGTCATGAAATCAATAGGTTAAGTGGATCTTAGATACAGCTCGAAGTAATGAAAGCAGACTAGAAATGGCAGAGCTAGAGATAATGCCTGGAATGATACAACAGACATCAGATTACTTTCAGAATCACAAAAACCTGGCATAGAGAATATAACCAATTTCTGTCTGAAGAAACTAACAAAACTTCATAGCCATTTTTACCAGACTTTTAGGGGGGAGGAAGATACATCAGCATGGCTAGTAAAAGGTTACAACCCTTACTTAAAACGAGTGCGACACAAAAACCTAATACAGACCAATCTACCTTGTTGCAGACAACATCTATGGACACCTCTCTTCTGGAGCATACCTGGAAAAAGAATAAGCAGGGTGCAGGAGGAAGTGTTTAGGCACCAAGGACCAGTTGTTGATCAATAAGACCATCCTTGAGGACTATTGGAAGAGGCAGAGTAACCTAAGCATGGCTTGGATTGATTATCAAAAATCATATGATAGTGTACCCCACACATGGCTTCTGTGCTGCCTTGAACTAGATTAGATGCATCCAGTCATCAAGAAAACCATGGCAGTACATATAAATATGTGGTAAACAACCATGGCATTAAGCCACACTAATGGAACAATTAAAATCCCTGATGTCAAGATCCGAAGAGGAATCTTCCAAAGAGATAGCTTATCTCCTTTACTCTTTTGCCTAGCGATTGAACTGCTAAGTAAATTACTAAACAAAAGGCTGAGTGCCTACAATCTTAGCCAGGGTGGCCAACAAACCCCCAAAAAAGGATCAACCTCCTGCTCTTCATGGATAACCTCAAGCTGAATACTAGTTCAGATACTGACTTAAGCCAACTTTTGCATGGTTGTCAATACCTTTTCCAAATATATTGGAATGAAGTTCGGCCTGGACAAATGTGCCAAGTACCTCCTTAGAGATGGGAAGAAGATCCAAATGGAAAACATACAGCTTGATGAAGATACTGACATCAAAGACCTTGAACAACAGGAAAAATACAAATACCTTGGCATAGAAGAAAATGATTCAATTCAATATGCCAAGATGAGAGAAAAAATTGGCAGAGAATTTATACGCCATGTTAGAAAAATTTGCAAAACACAGCTTACAAACAAAAACAAAGTAACTGCTATTAACCAATTAGCTATGCCAGTGATAACATACAGCTTTGGAATTATTGATTGGCCACAAAAGGACATAAATAGACTAGACACTAAAACGAGAAAAATGTTGACAATGTACAGAAACCAGTGTCAACCAAGGCTGTATCTGCCAACAGGAGCAGGAGGTATGGGTCTCTCAGAAATTGTCCATCAACATTGAGCCACTATTGTGAGCACCGGCCAATATCTGATGAGCTCCCAGAAAGCAGAGCTTATGGTACGCCAACACCAAGAAACCAGAGCAAGCAAAACGACCTCTATCACAAAACTGGCCAAACATTTTGGACAGGACTGTCTTACAAATGAGGAAGAAAAGGACAACAAACCTGTCACAGAAATAGTCTGGAAGAGCCTTCCACTGCAGACAACTGGAAGAATGGGCCAACCAACAACATGCTAAGTATTTCATAGATGAACTATCTAAGAAATATATAGATAAGGAAGGCTCTTTAGACTGGCTGAAAAAAGGATCGCTTCACTATGATCAGGAGAGAATGATAATGACTATTGTGAGCACCGGCCAATATCTGATGAGCTCCCAGAAAGCAGAGCTTATGATGGTACGCCAACACTAAGAAACCAGAGCAAGCAGAACAACCTCTATCACAAAACTGGCAAAACATTTTGGACAGGACTGTCTTTCAAATGAAGCAGAAAAGAACAACTAGCTTGCCATGGAAATAGCCCACAAAAGCTGCCAGAAATACACCAAGACCTTCCATTCCAGAAAATTGGAAAAATGAGCCAACCATTAACATGCTAAGTATTTCATAGATGAACTATCCAAGGAATATATAGATAAGGAAGGCTCTGTAGACTGGCTGAAAAGAGGATCTCTCCACTATGATTAGGAGAGAATGATAATGGCTGCTCAAGATCAAGGCTTAACGATCAATGTCTTTAAAAAGATGAGTGGTCTCAGCAACAATAACAAGTGCAGGGTCTGCCATACTGAAGTGGAGAGTGTGAGCCACCTGACATCCAGATTTACGGTTCTGTTGTGGGATGGCTACTATACAATGCAACAAAACGGAGTGTGCAAATATTTTCACTGGACTATATGTAGAAAGTTGAATATCCTGGGAGCATATACCAGAAAGAACAGTTGGAAATAAGTTATACTTCATCCACTATGACTATGCAATCCCTACAGCTACATATCTAGAAAACGGAGCTGTTAAACCTGACATAGTGATATGGGACAAAAGGGAGAAAATAGCAACCCTAGTTGAAGTCGGTGTCTCTAATTATGCTGGCTTAAACAGAGCAGAAAGGGAAAAGATTATGAAATATCAAGGTCTTATTTATGACATGAAAAGAAACTGGAATCTTAATCATCCCAGTAATTATAGAAGCAACTAATTAAAAAGAATTTCAAAACCTGGTGAATATACCCGGTGAACCAAGTGAAAAAGTCATACAAACAATTGCACTTAAAGGGACGGTTAGAATCTGAAAAAGATCTCTAGGCTGGAGTGTCTGAAATAGCGGGTGAATAACTGGCATCCAGTAAGATCTCCCATACCCAGCAAAAACAAAAATATAAGAAAATAAAAAAAGGCAGAAAACGTTTATGTGTGGAATGTGTGGTCTTTTATCATAGATTACATTTGAAAATCCATATGCAGATCCATACAGGGGAGAACTTGAATGCCTCCAAGACACTGCCTCGGGGTAAAGTGAAAAGAAAAGATATGTACAGAGAACAAGAGAAGTGGTATATCAGTCCTGACTGCCAGGGTAGACTGGAGTTCAATCCAATTACGAGACGCCTAAATGCTTCCAGTATTTTATTAGAAATGGACGAATCCAACTGTTCGTCATATAGGTACGGCACCATAACAATAATACTACAAATAAAACCTGACCAAATATTCAAAATTACAGTATTAGAAGCCGAAATGAGATGCACTCGGTATAGCTACAACGAGGAATGGTCCACCTTCTCCAAGTGCTGTTGCCTCTAGTAACAGCACTAAACTGGATATTCTACCAGACCAAATGAATTCTTGTCCTGGAATTCAATAAGACCAATAGACTACATAAAATGTATACTATAAAATTGTAAACTGGTCAAGTGTCTATGGTCTTTCTGTACTGACGTTTGTCAGGACAACCTGACATGAGGATACTTCAGCATACAAATAAACCCTGATCAAATATTTAAAATAACACAGTATTAGAAGATCCCCTCAACACAGCTATGCACTGGTTCACACAGTGAATGGTGCACCTTCTCCAAGTAATGTTTTCTTCAAGTAACATCTTAGCTGGATTCTCCACCAGACTAGATGAATTATTGTGCTTGAATCGAGTAAGACTAATAGACTACATAAAAGGTATACTATAAAATAGTAAACTGGTCAATTGGGGAGAGGAGAATCAATGTTCTTCACTTCTTTATTAACTCAACTTTGGAGAAATAAAGGAGAAGTATAATGGAACACTCGGATATATGTGTATCTCATAGAGATCAAGTGTAACCCTAGGAAGGGGGCCCTTGATTTCTGAGAACTTCCACCGAAGTAAAATTTTAAAAAACCCAGTGAGAAACCATATTCCTGTGAAATGTATGACACTGCATTATCAACAAAAGGTGTTCTGAAGTGCTGGCATCGGACATTGAGGATTCGACAGTGATGATTGAAAGTTTCCAATCGCCTAATGTCTTCAATTTTCATTGGTCAGAACTCACTGCCATAAAGGAAGAACGTTTGCACCAGCGCTTGGTAGATACTTACTTTGATGGTGCACATTATCGCAGATCTTGACCACATATTGGGAGAAGTAACTAACTTAATGCTACATGATGGTGGATTCTGGAGTTGCCCTAAACTTAAATATGAGAATTACTAAGTCTCAAAGTTGACCATTTCCTTATAGAAATAATTCACCGAGACAAATAATAATCAATCATGAATGAGAATGAATGGCTTATGTAGATATAAAAATACTAAAAAAAAAAACATAAACAAAAGTATGAAAGTATGGCACTACTTAAATTCACATACTACCCAACTCTAGTACAGAGTATCATATTGAATTGAAAAGTTATTTGGCTTCAAATATTTTTATAAATGCAAATGTAAAGTTCTTGAATACTGAATAAGGTTATTTCAAAATAAATATTTTTCTAAGTGTAAGTTTGAAATCCGAGCCAGGAGCAATGTGAAATATATACCGGAAAGTGGAAAAGATGAACAAAAATAAATGAGAAGAAAAAATAAGAATATAATCTCAAATCAATTTATTAATATATCACGTAAAACAGATTAAATACCAGAACAGTAAATAAAGTGGTTACTGTCAGGCAATTAAAAGTTCCAGAATAAGGTAAACTTAAATTTTCGAGAGCGTTCCTCTCATTATCAAAAGACCAAAGAAATATGACCGAGTGGTCGGAAAAACTGATGGGATCAACTCTATTTTTTCTTGTAAAATAGCAAAATATTTAATAAAATAATGAAAGATATTTTAATTTTTTTAAAGTATATTAGTTTTATTTATAATAAAATAATCTTTGTATATATCTTAATATACTGTCTTTTTTTACAGATTCAAATTAATCTGGAAATGAAAGCAATTTTGATTAAACACTCAAATTATGAAGAAAAATCATGAGTCACTATTCTTATATACTTAGATATACTATTCTTATATAATGATAAGATCTCTTTGGTTCCACAATCGTCTTGTAATAATGACATGCACAGAATAATAATAATTAATAACAAAACGTTTGCATTAATCATTTTCAATCACTACTGAAATTAAATATTGTGGCAGGAAAATACAAAACATTACAAAAAATACTGTGGGAGGCTGTGACAGAAAAATATACAACATTACAAGAGTTGCATAAGAATAACAAATATGTTTTACTTTATTTATTAGGTTATTGTTTTCTGCATAATTTTAGTATATGTATTAATATAATGTCTTCTTTATTTACAGGTTCAAATTAATATGGAAATGATCAATTTTCGAAGTAAACAATCAAATGATGAAGAGAACTCATGTCAATATTCTTATAGAAATATCTCAAGAATAACCCTTTTCATGTAGAATATGTTGCTCAACTTTTTCTGAATACAGAATCTGAAAATCCCATCTCTCAACAGGATGAAAAGCATGTTTTTGTTGAATGAATTTTTACAGAGGTTTGATTAAAAAGAAAATATCAATAATATAACAGTGACAAAATTTTGATGACAGATGAGTTGGTCATCATTTTCAAGATAACATAAAATTGATACATGAAAATGTTATCTAATGTTTGTAGATATTCAATGAAATTTATATCTTTTTATTGAAAATACAACTTCGAAAAACAATTTGGAGAAGCATTTTTCTTGAAAAGTTTGTGTTACCAAATTGCCACTATTCCATGAGTGGATGTAAGCACATGATAGATTTTTTTTAACTAATAGACAAAAATATTGTTTCATAAAATATGGAAGTTCATACAAAAGATGCATCTTTTTTTTGTGAAGTGTGTAGATGTGCCTTTTCCAATAAAGCCAAGTTAACAAGGCATATGAAAATACACACAGTTACAGGAAAGAAACAATTCATTTGTGAAGTGTGTAAATTGACATTTTCTCATAAATGCAATCTGAGAATGCACATGCGGAGCCATACAGGAGAGAAACTATTTTCCTGCGATCAGTGCGGTACTGCATTTTCTGATTATTCACTTTTGAAAAGTCATATGCAAATACATACAAAGAGGAAAACGTTTACCTGTGAAGAGTGCAGTGCTGTATTTTCTCGTAAATTCAGTTTGAAAATCCACATCCGTACACATACAGGGGAGAAACCATTTGTCTGTCAATTGTGTAAATCAGCATTTTCACATAATGGCACTCTACAATCCCATGTACGAATGCATACAGGAGAGAAACCATTTTCATGTAAAGAGTGTGGAATTACATTTTCTCATAAATCCTCTTACGCATATCATATGAAAACACATTCAGGAGTTAAACCATTTTGTTGTGAAATATGTGGATATGCATCTGTCGCTAGATCTAATTTAACTACTCATATGCAAACACATTCAGGAGATAAACCTTATTCCTGTGGAATGTGTGGTGCTGCATTTTCTAAAGTATTCACATTAAAAATACACATGCGAAACCATACAGGGGAGACGCCATATTCATGTTAAGTGAGTGGATCTGCATTTTCTGCGAAATCCAGTTTAACATATCACATGAAATGACCATGAAATCCCCACAACTATCTATCTGGAAAATGCAGCTGTTAAACCTGACATTGTCATATGGAACAAGAGAGAGAGAGTGGCAACTTTGGTTGAGGTCAGTGTTCTTAATGATGGGGGCCTAAAAAAGCTGAAAGGGAGAAAATAACAAAATATCAAAGTCTAAGGTATGATATGAAAAGAAACTGGAACCTCAAATAGATCTCCATCATTCAAGTTATCATAGGAGCCACTGGACACATGAAGAAGAACTTGAAAAAGTATTTGGCAAGTATACGTGGTGAACCAAGTGCAAGAGAAATCCAAACAACTGTACTCAAGGGAACAGCCAGAATCCTGAAAAGAGCTCTCGGTTGGAATCTGTAAATAGTGGGTGATCGTACTGTCCCCAGCAAATGAATGAAAATAAAAATTAAAAAAGAAAGTTAAATTATTTACATGTGCATAACATGCCAGAAAAAGAGTCTTGTTCTGAATTTCTGTAAAGCAGGGCATGTTATCTAATGGGTACCGAGAATATTTGTAGCAGTCATAGATATTAACATTTATTTCCTCTGGTGGAGGGAAGGCCTGCAATGCGGTTTGGTCATACAAGGACCAATCGGGTTATAGGGCGTATTCATTTCTAAGCGACTTTTATGTTTAGTAGTTCTCGAAAATTTCTCATTGTGTTGGTTGCGATGCCCTTGCCACATGGTGCTGAGGCTATTTTGTGAGAGCCGTTCTAAGATGTGTCGACTGTAGAAAAAACAAGAAAAAGATAAAGAAAGCATAGCTTATTGAGTTTGTATACTAGTCGCAAGATTTGGAATTGAATATTTCTTGAGTTTTCATTGGTCAGAAGAAATTGCTGATTTGAACTGTGGTCCAATGGAGAGTCAATACATAAAACAACGTTCTCTGTTGCTGCTTCTTCTTACATGTGCATAAATAAAAGATGGCAATATTTTTCAACTGTGCCACTATTTTATAAATGAACAAGTTTTTAAAAAGTAAACATGTTGGATTTTCTCTATATATACATTCAATATATGTGCATTGATGTTCTGAGCATACAAGGAAGCTATAGCAGCAGTACCACCCTAAGGTCCAATTCATCCTCACTGTCATAGTGGTAGTTTCTGAGCTATGTCTTCTGGAATACCGGTTTTTGGCAGGACCATCCATAACAAACATGTATGGCAATAAGAAATATTAGTGCTCTGGTGAAAATCCAGGAATAGTCAGGATCCGTCAGTCTTTTGGTCGTCTCTGCCTCTGTGTGGCAAGCGAAGATTTGTCAAGCACGGAACTGCAGATCAATGGAGTGACAATGACAATGTTGCTTCTGCACTATTCCTTTATAAACTTATGTGACTTTGTAACAACTGAGTATTGCAACTTTAACAAATAGCTGTGACCAACGAGGAGGAATCCATGCAGACCTGACAATCCTGAGGCATAATCTTCATGAGATCTGTGCAGAAATCTTCATGAGATCTGTGCAGAAATCTTCATGAGATCTATGCAGAAATCTTCATGAGATCTGTGCAGAAATCTTCATGAGATCTATGCAGAAATCTTCATGAGATCTGTGCAGAAATCTTCATGAGATCTATGCAGAAAATATCTTCATGAGATCTATGCAGAAATCTTCATGAACTCTATGCAGAAATCTTCATGAGATCTATGCAGAAATCTTCATGATATCTATGCAGAAATCTTCATGAGATCTATGCAGAAATCTGATTCACTTAACAACAAAAACTACAGCAACAGCGATGACGTGTATAATATTAATTATAAATAAATACATAACTTTATTTTATGTGTGTGTATATATGTATGTGTAAGTTTTACGTTTTACATTTAGATAACTCAATCTTTTTTTTGCTTCACGGCTAACATCTCTGCAACCAGATCCAGCATCATCAGGAACAACGTATTTGCAGTTTCAGTTCTTATTTCTCGACTGCTTTTCTGAAGTGGCAGGTCCCTGCCAAGCGTAGGGTGTTCCCTTACTGTGTTTTAGCGTGACATGCAATTCTTTCTTATTAGTTTCAGAAATAAATATGTTGTCTTCACATATTTGTTTTACTCTTGTTCCCCCCCCCCCCCCTAACAAGGCACATTGTCATTTTGACGTAAGGAGCTACCATTAGAGACCATGCCTACAGGAACACTCTAAGTAGAAAGTTGAGCAGCGAGATGTCTGTTTGCATTACAATTAAATTTATGCATGTTAGTATAGTCAAGGAAGCAGAAAACAGGGAGGAAATTCTAAAGTCTAGCAGTTCGAGGAAGAAACTTTTAAAGTAGAAAGCTTTCCGGCATCTGTGGACCTCTATAATGAAGGGGTGTGATTTTGCTACTTATCAAGGTGGCACAAGTACCACACGTTCATCAGATCAGATTCCTTTAAAGTACTTCTAAAACAAGCACAGGGATGCAACATTGCAGCGATCAGACATAGGTTTGTTCTTGGTTGACAGTGTGGGACCTATTAAATTGGAGACTCTTTTTGGACCCTGTCTAATTGAGAGAGCTAAATGGTTGATGCGCCAGTCTAGATGTGGCAACAATACTCGATGCATGGGCGAATGGTGGCTTTGTAGAGATATAGGATACTGGCAGGTGTGAGCAGTTTTTTAATACGGTAGAGGGAGCCCAACTTCTTTGCAGCAGCCTTGGCAATGCTTTTTATGTATTTGTTCCAATTCATGTTGCCTGTAAATATCAGGCTTAAGATTTTGAATGGTGAACTCTTAGACTTTTATTAGATATGGCAATCGGTGGTGGAGAAGGTTTATTGTATTTCTTATTGAAATAAGCTTAGTCTTCGTAACATTAATGTCACCATCAATTTACATTCCCATTCCACTACAGACTGGTGGTCATTTTCTAAAATTTCAGACATTGTCTAGGATATATGTACATTTGATTTTCCCACATGTCTGGTATAAAGTTATCATAAAAATATCATTCTCGGGTGTAATTTTATCAGTAATAATGTATGATTAAATTTTCATGAGACGACCTTCATGCCAGACCCTGTCAAAGACTTTGGATATATAAAGGGCTACCGCCATAGCTTCACTCGCTTTGTCCAGTGCATGGTATATATGTTCATAGGTTCTCGTTTGTATATTCGCAGTAGGAGAGGCTTTCTTAAATCCATACTGTCGGTCAGAAAGAAGTTTAGCATTTGCGAGATGGTGAACTTACGCTTGATTGATTAATGACTCAAAGATTTTAGCAGAGAGAGGGAGGAGACTGATGGGACGATAATTGAGCAGGTCACTTCTTTCACCAGAATTATTAAAGACTGGTTCTACAGAGGAAATTTTCCAGCTATCAGGGAAGCAAGATTCGGCAAGGCATTTGTTGTAGAGTTTGAAGTGAACAGAGGCTAGTTCAGCAGATCATTTCTTTATTAGTATTACAGGGAAAAGATAAGGACCACACGTGTTAGAGGGTCTAGGGATTTTCTGATATCGCAAACATGGGAAGGGGTCATTATCGCATCATCGAGTGTGGCTTCTGTCTGCAAAAGGATTTTTAGGATGGGAGTGGTTTGTTGGGTCTAAGGTAGA
The DNA here is from genome assembly GCA_963556195.1 of Sepiola atlantica. NCBI lineage: Eukaryota > Metazoa > Mollusca > Cephalopoda > Sepiida > Sepiolidae > Sepiola > Sepiola atlantica. Next base: position 117,017,837 of record OY744525.1, on the reverse strand, counting down.
GTTGGAGGCGAACCGCCTGGAAAGCAGTTTTTAGCTGCCATGCAAGCGACGACATCATCGTTGTTCGATAGTGAGAGAATTTTGATTGCCAATTATTCACCACACAAAATTTGTATTTAATAATTATTTTTCAAATCGTTTCCTTTACTTCATTTTTCTGTCTATATAAATGTTAAAAATAATGATATTTGATCAGAGCAAAACTGAATGAACTTTATATATTATTTTTAATTTATTATTTTATTAAAAGCTATGTTTTACTAAAGTTCTTGGATATGATGACACTGCAAGTCTGTCCAAGACTTCCATTTAAGATTTAAGGTGTAATCTGTCCACCTCATGCTACACTGACATCAAGGGAAAACATTAGCTTTAAGGACCTATAAGAAGAAAGATAAACATATTAGCGGATCCTCCCTTCACACATCACATCCAGTTTTTTTAGAGAAGGGTGTTCCTCCTCCACAATCCTCAGTTCCCTTTGCACTCACTATCGTCTTCTACATACACTTTCTGTGGCTGCATTGCTTGGGCGATAGAAAGGTTGTCAGTAATGGGGTTTCCGAGAAGTTCTTGGGGTTGTCAACTTCCAAGTCCTGCACTTAACTGAGAAGCTACAATGTGCTGAAGCTTTTCGTCTGACCGGCTTTTTGTCTGTTTAGCATGGCGAATCTCTGATGATTTCATCCTTAGCCCTCCAGCAAAACTGGTTCTTCTCTCTCTGACCAGAGTTGAAATGTGAGGGAGGTGTCCATAGGGTTGCTTTCCTGTGGGGTGATGTCTCCAGGAGATGTTAAGAGTAGCTCTTAGAATTCTGGTGTGTACACCATCAATTTTCTTTTCTAATCTTTTGGTGAAAGTTCAAGTGCTATTTCCGTATACGAGTACCGATGCAACAATGGCATGAAAGAAGTGACGTTTCATCTTGGTAGGAAGACTTGACTTTCAGATCACTTTCATCTTGTCCACTCCTGCCCAGGCCTTGCTGATTCGAACATTCAGTTCACACTCTATGGAATTTTTCTTGGCAACTTTACTACCAAGATAGGTAAACTCGTCGAATTTTTTTAGATAAGCGCCACTTAGAGAAGAGATATTTCCATGTTTGTTCAGGAGAATGTGCTCTGTTTTGCTTGCGTTAACAAAAAGCCTAATGCAATTTGCCGTTTCTTCAAGACAGTGTAGTAGGGCTTCTGCCTGTCTAGTTGTGTCAGCAAAAATTGCAATGTCATCAGCAGAGCCTGCGTCTTTGGTTTTCTCTGCTGGATACTTTCTGCTTCTTGCAGGTACTAATGTCATGCTATTTTGTTACAACTTGTCAACTGACATACAGAGGATGTAGTTAAGGCAAATTATGAATAGATAGGGAGCTATAGTATAACCCTGGTGTTTTCATAGACTGAGTTCATTATTGCATTAACAGTCTCATCAGGAATACCATACGCCAAAAGAACTTTCTTCATCTCCCCTCTGTGTATCGAATTAAAAGCTTTCGAGAAATCCACGAACAACAAGATGGGGCCTGTCTGTCAGTATTGAACGAAGTCTTCCTCTCCTGGCTTGGCAATCGCGAGGATCAAAGTTTGCAATCCCCAGGGCTGCACGGTCACGTTTACACAGCTCATCCCAAGAGAGCTTTGATCTTCCAGTCTGCAGACTTGATGCGATGGATATGTCTCTGACCTGGGAGATCCAGTTGGAATTTAGCTCGACATGACCAAGCCATCTCATCCTGCCCAGCTTAAGGACATCAGATATTTCTTATATACTAAGCTTAGAAAGAAGAGGCTCGAGGTGAGCGTCATCTTTTAGTTTGACATGGCATACTAATCTAACAATGGCTCTTTCGTTTCACTGCAGTCTTTTGAGAGTGCTTGCTGATGCAGCCCGTGTCTCAGAGCACAAAAGCATGACACTCCTCACACAGCTAGTGTGCATCTGTCCTCTAGTCGTGACGTCCAGTTTAAACAGATTTATAATATTATGTTTTGGAATTTTTGAGATGTGTATCGAATTAAAAGCTTTCGAGAAATCCACGAACAACAAGACTGCTTACAGCTTTCTTGTACACTTTCCATAATCCTCCGAACCGTTAAGATTTGCACAGATGTTGATCTATTTTTTCCTAAAGCCATTTTGCTGTCGTCTAAGGCGTTTCTCAATTTCAGGTCGGATTTGCTTCGCAGAAGTGGCAGAAGTGACTGTTATTCCTTGCTAGTTTGAGGCAATACCCTGCTCTCCTTTTTGGGGGAATGGGAGTATGCAGCACTTTGTCCATTTACACTGTTGACGATATACAGCGTTACAGAATGCAAGCAAGATGTCATTGAATTTCCGTTTTCCAGATCTGGGTGGAATTTCGTCCAATCCAGCTGCTTTACTATTTTTTTATGTTCGTAGAACTTTTTCGAGCTCATCGATGGTGAAATTCCCAGTTTTAATATTGATTTGTACATCAATGACTTTTGTAATCGGTAAAGCATTGACTGTTGGTACTTTTCCCAGAAGATTGCTGAAATAGTTTCTTCCATAGTGTAAGCCTTTATTTCTCACTTGAGGCTTTAAGTATCGATTTTGTAGAGCTTTTTCTTCTTCTCACTTCATTTACTGCTTTCCATTCCACTGCCAATTGTCTACTTTCTAGTGTAGACCGGATCAGATCAATCTTTCTTTGTGTATAGATATCTTGCTTCTTTTGATAGTGGTTCACAAGGTCTTTCTGGTCTTTTGACACTTTGAATTGATTAATTGCAATTGGATTGCTTCTCTTCAGTTTAGATGTCTGTTTTAGGACGTCTCTCTTTTCTGAAACAGCAGCTGTTTCCCAGGCTTCTCTCCATTTCCTTTTCGGCTTCAATGGGATATTGTTTCTCTTTTACTTCTTTGTAAGCGATGACAAGTTGCTTCAATTTGTCGTTTGCAGAGCTTGCCATTTCTTGCAGTACACTGAATCTGTTTCTCAGTGTGATGGCATATTGGCTGCAGATATTTTGGTCTGACAATCTTGACCATACGTATCTTTTTAGAGTACTTTTTTCCATTTTTTTTTAGACTAAGATGGATTTTAGCAGATACTATCCTATGGTCTGAAGAGACAGTGTCAAATGTATCATATTCTGCACAGCCGAGGACACTGTTCGCCCATTTTTGTTGGTTACTATATAATCCAATTGAGCCTTTGCACCATTTGAATATGTAAATCTCAAAAGATTACCATATCGGTTTTGATGTCTAGTTTTCAGACACATGAAATCATTTTCAGTGATGAAGTCATGAAAGACCTCACCATTTCTGTTTGTAACCTCATGATAATAGCTATTTGAGCATTTACGTCTCCTCCTAGAATCAAGATATTGTGTTTTGGCACCTGTTTTATGAATGAAGACAAATCTTGGCTTCATTTGTTGTGCTGTAGCAAGAAATTGCTGTTACTTCAGGTTTTGCATGTGGACTGCGTAGCATTCATACACCACGATTTTTTTTAATTTTCGAGGCAGAGGCAAATATAAAAACCAACATGTTTCCTGTTTAGATCGAGTTCATTGTGAAAAAGGTGATATTCCTGGATGCAAATGAAGTCAATGTTGTGCTCTGAAGAAGATGCAGTCAACTCTTGCAAGTTGGTTGATTGAGCTAAGTGTGCATACATGAAAGGATCACATTTTAGTAAACTTTTTACACTGCAGTAAACGTGCTGGCTTATGTCTCGCTGGTTCAGACTCTCTAGCGTGCTTTTCAAACACTGTGGTCGAAGTCAAAACCTCAGCAGATAACGCCTCTTGTTAACCCGTGGGACGGACAAGGTTGTTTGAGCGTTTCATTTGTGAATTAGTCATAATAGTTCTTTCTGATAGCTGAATTTTGTCTATGGACGTCACCACTTAAGACAACGCAGTAGTTCTTTGTTGAACTAATGTGTTCTTAAACTTGCGAGTTCATCTACTGGCAGCAAATATCCACCAAGCTGCTCCCCTTGGTTTCACCATAATCCTGGTGTGGTTGCTTGCGGATGCTATGTCTTGCAAGAGGGCAACCCATGATTTTGTTTGGCATTGTTTATTTTGTGTAGTTGAAGCTAACATCTATATCTAGAGACAGTCCCCCTATCCGCAACCTGGGGAGCCAGTGGATAAGAGTTAGGAGAAAAGAGATTAAAAATATGGTAAATGTTAGTATTGCCAACTTAATTATTTTAAAAGAAAATACAGTTGGGAGATCAGACAAAAACAATTTATTTTGGTTTACCTACTCATTTGTGACCTTGGCCTTTTGGTTAAGGTATATATATATATATATACATATACATACACATATATGTATATATATACATATATATATATACACATACATATATATATATATACACATACATATATATACACACATACATATATACACACATATATATATACACATACATATATACACACATATATATACACATATATATGTTTGTATATATATATATATGTTTGTATATATGTATATATATGTTTGTATATATGTAT